>SHCU01000627.1:51780-62271 GCA_004307685.1 Ceratina australensis | reverse complement strand
GCAATGGTCTTGAAGATTTTGTAAAACGAAAATGCACATTATGCTAGAAATTTTATATTATTCTCATAGAAATGTGATTAACTATCTGTAGATTTATCCCTTCTGGTAACTTACCAAGGGAGATGTAAGAGTATTCTACTGTTGATAACATAGAATGCACTGAACAATTAATTATATAAATATAAAATATAGATATAATAAATGAACTGTAATATCTATTCTAGCACTATTAAAACAAACTTTAAAATGATCTGAAAGTGCTTTTTTTTGTTCAGCTATCGACTGTTGTTACATAGCTTTCTCACAGGCTAGGTCAGTGTCTCGTCCGTGTCCTAACGTTATCGATCTGACAGAGGAAGATTGCTACTTTCCTTATCGCGTAATTCGTGATCACGTGAAGTACCAGTATCACGATTTAGATAGAGGCAAGTATATTCTGAATCAATAGACACGATAATGATCGATTGCTCTTTTCGATGAGGAAGAGAAAGAATAGGTCAGTTTTTCTTATGGATAATAATGCGTATCTTATTGTTAATGAATTAACATAATACATAATGCATTAATGAATTCCTGAAATAATTGTTATAATCAGTAAATGGTTCAAGAGACATCGATAAACGCGTGACACAATTTCGTTATTACATAAGTGTTTTACACGCCCATTGATAGACGCTCCGCAAAACCAATGAAACAGATAGTAACGAACGTCGTTGAACAGTTTTATGTAACACAGGTACTTGTAAGGTGAAACCGATTAAAAGGTGACATTAATCGGGTTAGCTCGTGCGGCGCGTGCCTAATCGACCAATCGCGGACTTTCGATTCATTGCGAAAATCCTCCGAGGACTATTGTCCGTATAATTGTGCCTCGTCGAACATCCTGAGACGCCAGGGGAATGCATTCGTGATAAGGTTCGATCTCAAGGCCGTGAATGCAGTCTCATGCACTGATGTTCGCGCAACCGGTTCTCTGGGATTCTGCTGATACTCCAGCAGACTCTAGTTCAAGGGAATAGAATTCTAAGCCTGCTTCAAATAATGTTTGAATACGTTTATATTAGTAAAGTGATGAAAAGTTATAAAATTATCTGCAATGAATGAAATAAAAACCTGACCCATAACTTGCAAGATTTAATAACTGCATTTCAAGAACAAATTCTGAATATTCTCTACCAAAATATGATATCCTTCTACGTTACGTATTAACATCTTTTACATTAGTGTCCTTGTAGGGAAGGCTCTCACAAAATTCGGAGGACGTGCCGAGAGCATTGCCATTATCAGATACGAAAAAGTGTTCTGCTACCAGAATTTCTTTTTTTATGGGAGAACGTATAGCTTTGCCTACAACTTAAAGGTCGAAACACGTTGGTGAATACCTGCGATGGTGTGCCGAGACACGGTGTTCGTGACTAATGTGACCTTCACCCTTGCCTCGTTTCACCGGCTGGTCATTTCTCTTCCACCGGCCAGCTAAACTCCTCGAGCTAGCAGCCGGTCTGGTTGCCAGCGATTAGGTGAGTGAACTTTGCGACGCCATAGACAAAATTTCATGGTAAAAGGTAATTTGCGGTTATCCCGCGAAGTTCAACGAGAAATGCGAAAGATCTCGTTTCACCGAGAGAAGATTTCTAATACCGCAGCCAGGTTTCTAACTCTGTAAACATTCCATGCTGAGTCGCTATTTTCTCGATTCGCACACATATGCTAATTCGATAATGCAACATCTCTAGATTTTAACCTGTGTGCATGGCAAAAAATTGGTCAAATCAAATATTGAATTTATAAATATTCTTCCTCTACTTTTTAACGTCATTTTCTTATTGAATAGCTCTTTCGATTAATTAGGCATTTAATTTGTTGATTAAGTGAAATCTTGAATTTTTTAGAAATAGAAATAAATATAAAAACTAATCCGAATTTATGAACATTTTCCTTATTAAAAGGTATTTCCAATGGCATTTGAATAACTTTTTGACCTGAATCTCACAAGTTTCCAATGTTTACATAATAAATGCAAACGGACGGACTCACGCATATTTACAACCAGAAAAGAGAAGTATTCATTCGCAATGAATTAATTTAACTTTCAAATTAACATCGGGACGCAGTGTCATCGTGCCAATAAAAATCAGACCTAATAAATGCTTTTTTCAAGGATCGCTCAATTTTATATTATACATTTTCCCATTCTATTTTAAACGGTTTATAAATGTTTCTTTGCAAGCTCAACTTATCTGTTTGAACCACTAATTAATGAGGTCATCTGCATAATTATCAGCATTCAGGTGACGAAAGGGCGCGAGAATAAATACAGATGCAACTTGAAACGTTGATGCAATTTTGATTTAAAGATTTATCAAGCAGTTTTTTTATCTCAAACGTTACGACTCGCTCGTAATTTTAAATTCCTGATTAATAAGAAACGAGCACAGCGCGATGGAACGCGTCTTCCAACTCGACAGACCACGAGACCTCGCGATACTCCTTGGACAGAGGTACGAAGGACACGATTCAGACGAAACAAATACAAAGAAAAGGAACCGGAAAACCACGTAACGAGTGTTACTTAACCTGGATTAAACGCGTTCTTTTGCATCGAGCCAGACTCGATTCGCACGGTATATACCCACGCCGCCGTGCCATAGTCATTTCTTTTCCGGCCGGTCGCGGTATCGGAACTTTCACGCTCGAAATGTTGGTCATTACGAAATCCGATGATATTTTGCACAACCTAACCGCACCGGCTTTTCACGCTCGCTTTAATACGAGACAATCATCGTGGAAGCCACGACCAGCTGCCGGAAGATTCGCGCCAGAGACGCACGGCTCCGTCGGATGAGCACGCTTAATATTCATCAAGGTCGCGATAGTCTTCTTAGAATATGCTACGTGTGTGTGTGTGCCTACGTATGGCTAGATTGATCAATCTTATCGAACATTGCGGCTTTTTTATGTAACAATATTTCTCGGTACTTGCAATATTTTCAATTCAGTTGTTAATTCTAATTCAGTTGTTAGACCGCATCGGCGGTAAACTGTTCTTTAAAACGGTATTTCATTTACGTATTAATTAGATTTGTGTATTTAGTAAGAATTGAAAAAGTACATTAAATGTCTTACGTAACCGTCCGGATTGTCAGTGAAAGGAATTACCATTTGGCTGACGACGAGAATCTTCTCAAAACAACGTATGAAGTTTCGGTCAAGACTCTGACCTAGCGTGAAAGTGTCCTCACGTAATCTCAATAAATAATTGAAATTTCGATCTCCAATTTTTCAGTTTGTCAAAACACTAGGAAACGATTATCAATTCGTATGTAAATAAATTTTCTCCGATAACAAATTATGAATATCATAAATAATTAACGTTAAATAGAAATGTCCGCTTAGCGTAGATGGATTTTTGATGAAAGAGTATCGGTAGTTCTAGCGTTAAAGCTTCACATGGTTAAAAGCAGCTATATTGACCAGATCAATTAGAAATGCTGATTAATCCTCAAATGTTGACTTAACATACTTACACGTTAGCAATTACTGCAGTTACCCGCTAACAGCTTCACCAAATAATAAAAGTGGGGGGAATACCCTCTCTAAGGAAAATCTTTCGAACAAACAGCGAGTTAATGAAGAAGCAGACGACTGAAATGTTATGATAATTGAAAAGATACTACCATTTAAAAGGAATGAATGTGGGAACGGATATGGGAGGCTGATGGTGCCGCGAATCGGATCTCATTGTATCGAAGAAAGCCACAGGAAGAGGAGCGATCGTTAAAACGGAAGCTCCCGCGTAATAAAGCGAATCAGATCGATCCAATTACGAAATATACCGTATGTCTCTTACGACAGACTCGATGAAGTTTCAAAAGTGAACCGATTACCACACTTACACCTTGTTTTATCGTGTGCATATTTACCTCGTTTTTGTGTCACCTCGATCGCACAGCGACACTCCTTTAACATTGATACTTCGCGCATTACGTTCAATTCAGAAACGTTTTCATTTATTTATCTCATAAAAATCATCCTATTTTTTTTTAACCAAAATTTTTCTGCTGATCATATATGCATTTGATTAAATTTTGACCTATGGTTCTTATTATGTATAATAGAATTCTAAAAGATGTTTGATCTTAACCCTTTTAGAAATATTATTTTCTACTAATTTAAATATATAAAAAAACTAATACTTTGAATGCTATAAATTAATTCATGTGAGCGATGTTATAATAAAATCAATTGCTTCATACGAGTCTCTTTATATTTAAACAGATTATCAATATTAATCGAAAGAGATTTAGAATGACGTGTAATCACGTCGAACGCAGTTAACTGGTTAAAGTGTGTCACGCTTTTAATTTCTGTGAAAGAACCTACGAGAACTGTTCGTCTAATCGAACAATGATAATGGTACGGACAATTATACTCGTTTTTATATTTGATAAAGATGTACTTGAGATTACGTTGAATTCGATGTTATCTCACATAATGGAACACCTGAATCGACGATATTTATATCCGCATATATGTTTACATTTTCCTCCTCTGTGGATTTATACAATCCATCTCGGTTTTTCCTCCCTCACGAACAGACGACACGGTGATCTGCAGTCGCGCTTCGTTTTCCTCGACTCAGCCATAAATCGGGCACGATCTTCGATTCTCCACCACCGAAACCCGTTTTCCCCCCCGCGGTGGTTTGCATCAGGCTTGCATCAGGAACATAGAATAGGTGTGTCCGCATCACCTGAGGACTCGCACATCTACGACCAAGGATCAATCCTATCGTAAATGAAAAAAAAAATACTTCTTATCTCTCGTTTACCACCCACCGCGAGGTTTTAGAGTCGTCCTTCCACTCCACTGCCCGTTCACCAAACCCCCCCGTCGCAGGAAGTACTGCACGCGTGAATGTTCAATTATTAGCGCCTTGAGCGTGTTCATCATGCACGCGGAAGTAAAAGAAATCCGGTACACATATAGCTTGTTTTAAACGGAATACGAAAAAACGAGAATAGTCATACGAAATATTTTCTTTTGTACAGTTTAGGTAACAGTATCTGTTGGTTGATCCTGTATTTAGTACGAACGTACCTATTAAATCCATTAAGAACATGAAACATCAAACCGATCATTTTTCGTAGAGTTACGGCTTCACTCCGTAGCAATAAAATTGAAATAAATAAAGAGAACATAATCGAAGAATATGTTACGATTGTGAAACAGATCTGGGGAAAATTGAATAAAGTAAAAAATGGATGAAAATAAGTTTCTCCCTCTTGTCGGCTGGTATATCTCTTCGGGTTCCGTGGACGCGCACACACGCGCACGAGAAAGAGCGCGCGCATTCACCAGCGATCGGCCGCGAGTAGATACGAACGAAATAGCGGCGGCGGCAGTCGCGGTGGCTCGGTGCTCACGGTGAGATCGTGGCCCGTCGCGATCGTTGAACGTGCGGTGCGGCGTCGATCGTGATCGATCGATCGACCCTCGGGCCGGCGGCGGTGAATCCCCACCCGAACGTGGCGAACGCGTGAATACCACGGCACACGTGCGAGTCGCGGAAAGAGAGGCTCCGGTGATCTCTTCGTAGTCTCTTATCGATCGATTGTCTCCGGCTAATCGATGGGCTCCGCGAAATAAGAGGAAGCGTAAGGATCGAGACGCGGTGACATGTGCCCGTGACGGATCGGACGCAGGCTACGGGGGAAGTAACAGAAAATTGGCCGAGTGGAGACTGTGTGACATTGAATGGACAGGTTGGAGATCGTTGATGTGGTACACGGCCGTGGCGAAGCCAAGCGGATGTTTGTCGCCCGATGCGAGGCGAAGCTAGCTCAAAGCGCGAGCCGGGTGTATCGGAGCAGGAACGAGAGCGGTGATTCCGTTGAAAATTACCGGGTCCCGGAGATGCCTGCTCGCTTTATCAGCGGACCCGTATTGTAAACACGACAACTGGAGATGGAGAATCCTTGAATCGTTCAGGTGAGAATTTTAATGACCTCTGTTCCCGAGCCGGCCCGAACGCCGCGTCGGTTTACCGGTTTGACGTCGCTATTTTGGCGGCGGTTGCGAAACAATCGATTCGAGACAATACGGATAGATCCGATTTTGATCGTAACGCTCCGTGCATATCGGACCGGCATAATTGTGATACTTTTGCGTAACAATTGCACAAGCCACGGTGCGTTTCTTTTAAGAATAGTTTAATTATTTCTTGCTTCACGAGGGATTGTTACCGTAATGTAAGCAATTTGATCGTCCGATAACCGATCTAATTCGCGCCGTTGTAGATGAGAACTCGAGAACACTTTTTCTCATTCTACGCGATGCGGGATAATAGATGTTGCGAAAGGATCGATTCGTGGAATACGAAGGAAACAGTTCTCTATAAAATAATTCGCGTCGTCATAAGTATGCATCTCCATCGCTTTGTCATCAAACGAGAAAGTATGTCAAACTTTGAAGTCGATCGCGAGACGTTATTCTTTCATTCGAGTACCGGACGATTTGACGTCAAAGTAAAGTCGGTTCCCAAGATAGATTCATAGTGGCTTTGGCCCTTTAACGAATATCTCTCAATGGAACTCGCGTATCCTATTCAAATGAGGGAACGAAGAAAAATACCCTAATATCAAACGTGCTGCCCGTGAAAACCGACGGATATAAAAGCATGCATACTTTCGAACGCGTTATTCAAAACTATATTTTTCTCCGTTTGACGGTTTGACGTGTAATTTCGTGAATGGCCGAGATAAATAAAATTTATGACGATGCTTTTCCGTGTCCCTCGGGCAGACGAACGTGCGAACGAACGTATCGTTTAGATTATTCTGTTCACGGTGTTTTGATAATTGGAAAAAGTAGTTTTGGTAATGAGAGGCAAAGTAACTTCATTAATTATACGAGCGATATTGAAACAGGTGCGACTGTATGCTTATTATCTTATCTATATGAATTTTAACTGCATTATTAGTGTATTGTTGTTGTTAATAATGTATGTACATTTTTTAGATAAGCTGCGGCACTTTATCGCAACTCGTTTTTCAAATTATTTATCTTCCATGACTTATTAAGGCAGTTTAATGGCCCGTCTCGGTTCGTGCCGGTAGCACGCGCTATATGATTCGGTACGAATCTGCGCGACGCGACGACCGAATCGTCCTTTGCTCTATTTGATCGCCGTGAATATAATTCGGATAGTATTTCGACGGAACTGGTCAACGTAACCGACATTTAGTTCAGAGAGAGGTTAAGTAACACGTTGGGTAAGTCGATATGCACTGTTCGAACGGTAGCCCCACGTGCGTGTCCATTTTGAAGGTAAATTCGTTTCCTGAACGGAGGCCTACTTCGCCAAGTGGCTCGCAGATCTCTTCTCCGGTAAAACAAACCAATTTATCGTAACGTTAATTGCGATAAATAATATCACACGTATTTATAAAAAAAATTATATCTATAAAAAAATTCATATAGTATCCGAAGACGCATAAATTAATAAATTAAATACATACTTATCAATGTCGAAGGTCTAATGATTGTTATCGGAAGTTTAAAAGAATCGATATGTCAGCCGATGTTGCTTCGTCATAAAGCAAAAAAATAATATGACACTTTCGTAACAGATCGTTAAATATTTAGAAAATTTGTCGAAACAGTCATTTTCCGTTTACGATGCAATGAATTTGACGATGCAAACTCGCGGGGGCGAACCACAAAATATCCAGCAATAATTACTAGTCGAAAGACGGCGGTGTCTACTGAAAGCCGGATTGCGGTAACCTAGCCTTGGACTCGTTGTACTTAGAGGACCGACAGTCATTCTACATACATAGTTAAAGCAGCGTCTTTGTGTAGCTGTCGAACATCTTTCCTGTGGACTTATATCTATAAGCTTATCTCTATAATAAAAAAGTAGGTATGCAATTGTTTCGATACAAAATTTTTAATTTCTACGAAGACTAGAGACGTATACAACTTTCATGTCGATTACTAGATTACACAGTTTTTATAGAAATATATAGCACGATTTTACATGCGATTTTTATACTTCGTTAATAAAAGTCATTTGATTATACGGTGGGACTAATATGTACGTATTTTTTGCTCGTGAGTGATATATCGCCTAGTGATTAATTGCTCCGCTAATCACATCCGACAGGAATGTATGCGATTCTGGAAATGAACCATTAATAATCTTTGAACGTCTACCAACAGGGGAGTACTTCGAATCGACTTCAAACGCATGCGTTTAACACGTGCGAAAACAATGGTTTTGATTTGTGCTTTAATATACTGATTCACAGTTTCTTGTACACAGAGAACTTAGATTAATCGCTCTGCAGTCATGCAGCGTTCCCAATCGAATTTCTCTACGGTTACTGCACGATGTTTTTGCATTTGTGATTGTTATTCAAATACGCTGCAGATATTTGTAAAAGACTGCCGATCGAAGTTGCTCAACGAAGGAATTTCAGAACAAAGCCTGTAATTTTCGAAATTTTTCAAGGGCATTTTGTGTTCCAGTTTTACAGGTGGGTCAGGGTTAATAGCAAGGATACGTGCATAAATAACTATGTTCTTTTGCATTCATTTAATTTAAATCCTTGTCAGGATTATAGAATTATATGTTATTACAATTTTAATGCCCTTTTATCATAATTCATAGATTCATTTTTTATATGACTTATTAAATGATTATTCGACACGATAGGTTTAACGTCAATCTGTGGTTTTCTGCTAACAATAAACATGTGGAGATGAAATAAGATTTACGTGCATGGATTACGTGTATCGAACGAAAATTAACATGACGGATGAGAATTTCACGAAACCATATTTAAGTAACGACAATTGGATTCATTTGAACGACGTTAGGGCACTGCCAGTTTCGCAATCAATTATCACGACGTACTTTCGTCGGCTTCATTCACTTTCTCCGTCGCGGTTCTGCTCGATTAAGGGAGCACGCGCGTCATAATAGAAATTATCTACCGTCCGCCTTGCTCAATAGACAGGATACGTTCACGGCGAGGCAACGATTTCGTCTACGGTGCTCGTTCACGTATAAAACTGTATCCGTGCCCTCGTGCGCGCGAATATCCGTATGCGTACAGTAAGCAACAGAAAAATGATCGTAGTAGAACAATGACTCAGCAGTGTATACGCGAGATCGTGTCGAGTTAACTGCACGAGATCAGCGAATGAGAAACCGTTGTCTCGTTAATCGCGTTCTCTACGGATGTAACCCGCGATATTGGATTCCATTTTTGTTCATTTTCAGCGAGCGAGTATGCGTAAAATGACACTGAAAAGCCTGCCGTGATACATTTTTCCCTCGATGAACAGTTAACGAGATAAGATTACACGTGACACGACTTATTTATACATCTCTATTAATCACGTTCGCTGACTGCGTAGCTAAAATATTATTCACGCGAAGCCATAGATAGCCTAATTTGCAACATAGTCCAAACATCTGGAAACGAAAAACAAGCGGAATCCTTATCGATTTTTATCTCACAAGGTAGCTGACTAGACTGTGAGTCGTTGAAGATCACCGTAGATACCGCGTCGATCAACCGACAGATACCACAGGTGTAACAGGAAGCTTCTAAAGCGAGCGGCTATGAAATAAATGTAAACCGTTCTCACACAATTTAATGCCCGCACTTTCACGCTCCGTGGTCTGTGTAGACAGGGGTATCGCGAATGTGTTCGCGGCATAGGTGGCTGATAAAGAGAAGCGAGACGGAACAGCGAATTACGTTTCACCGATCGCGATTGACCGTCCTTATGCCAGTTACCCACATTTTCAACCAGGAACAACTGGCACGGAATAGTACGAGCCAATGCGTGCTCGGGACTCCGCGATAAAAATGAACAGGAACTTGTACTTTCAAACGATTCCGCCGGATAAATCGCGACCTTACGCGCGTCATTGGCCGCGATCGATCGATCCGTTCGTTCGTTACACGTAGAATATTGTTACTTAACCACTTAACTAGATACTATGAAGCGGTAAAATGTGTATAATCGAACTTGAATTAAATAGAATCGATTGTTTGTTGTTCGTTGATGCATGACTTTGTGCCACGAGCAAAAATTATTTTAAGGAAAGAAATGCATTAGATATATTTTACAAATCTCGTTTAACGAGTGTGTATTTGAATCTGAACATTAAAGAATTTCTGTGCGCACGTGAATTGGCAATCATTGTTGATACTTCATTTTTCGTACAGAATACATTGCGACATTTCGATAAATATTTGCAATGTTAAGTTGAACATGTTTCCTTTATATGACTACAGGAACACGATGGAGGATCCAAGGATTACTTTTTTAAAAAAACATATACTCGTAATTTTCCGTTTGCCTCGTCAACTGTTGCATCCCTACGAATCAAGTATAAACCGCAGAATCGTTGCTCAACGCTTGAAATGACTGGAGGTTAATGTCTCAAAGCCATTCACGCCGTTCCCGGAG
>SHCU01000627.1:23057-51652 GCA_004307685.1 Ceratina australensis | reverse complement strand
TCACACAATTTAATGCCCGCACTTTCACGCTCCGTGGTCTGTGTAGACAGGGGTATCGCGAATGTGTTCGCGGCATAGGTGGCTGATAAAGAGAAGCGAGACGGAACAGCGAATTACGTTTCACCGATCGCGATTGACCGTCCTTATGCCAGTTACCCACATTTTCAACCAGGAACAACTGGCACGGAATAGTACGAGCCAATGCGTGCTCGGGACTCCGCGATAAAAATGAACAGGAACTTGTACTTTCAAACGATTCCGCCGGATAAATCGCGACCTTACGCGCGTCATTGGCCGCGATCGATCGATCCGTTCGTTCGTTACACGTAGAATATTGTTACTTAACCACTTAACTAGATACTATGAAGCGGTAAAATGTGTATAATCGAACTTGAATTAAATAGAATCGATTGTTTGTTGTTCGTTGATGCATGACTTTGTGCCACGAGCAAAAATTATTTTAAGGAAAGAAATGCATTAGATATATTTTACAAATCTCGTTTAACGAGTGTGTATTTGAATCTGAACATTAAAGAATTTCTGTGCGCACGTGAATTGGCAATCATTGTTGATACTTCATTTTTCGTACAGAATACATTGCGACATTTCGATAAATATTTGCAATGTTAAGTTGAACATGTTTCCTTTATATGACTACAGGAACACGATGGAGGATCCAAGGATTACTTTTTTAAAAAAACATATACTCGTAATTTTCCGTTTGCCTCGTCAACTGTTGCATCCCTACGAATCAAGTATAAACCGCAGAATCGTTGCTCAACGCTTGAAATGACTGGAGGTTAATGTCTCAAAGCCATTCACGCCGTTCCCGGAGCTCAGGAAAGCATTGTAATCACTATTTCCTCCGCGCTCGGCGATTATCCGGTACTTTGCTAAGCAGCAATGCTACGCGTAGGATTTCAATTCCGTACCAATGGAACAGTCGGCCTCGAGAGACATTTAAATATATAATTACAAATTCTACTTTTATAGCATTATTCTTTGGTAGCATTGGCGCTGTCTCTCCGAATACATTTCTGTCAATTGTAACAAAGCGAAAGAAGTCTAAAAGAATTGGCACGGAAGGAACATTGTACTTCAGACAAAGCAACAACGCGCAAGACTTCAGGGTGTCATAAATCAGGTCCTTCCTCTCGGAGCTACGCCTTGGGCCTAACGGTGGGTCGTTTTCCAGAACGTGTCGAGTGGTCATTCTTTTCCGAGTCGTTTCGACATGCATTCGCAGCGGTTTTTTCCGGTCCTCTTGTTCGTACGTGTTCGAATCTAGTCTCTTTGACATGTGCATTTAATCTTCAATCGACTTTTCTTATAGAGTAAATTTCGACATCTTCATTTCTTCTTTCCTATCGTAAATTAAATGTCCCTCGCAATTGCGACAACGTGAACAATGCACAGAGCGTTGAATCTCGAACATGCTGTTGCAAAATTATTTGCTCATAAATTCCGGATGGAAACGTGATCCTTGCGATTGACTTCTAATATGGCGCAGGATCCGTTGTTCTGGCCGAGCCCGTGGCGCGAGAGGATCCTCGTTTCGCCAGGAATCTCGCCTGACCGATAGCTAGTCGCGTATCGCAACCGTGTTCGCGCAAATGTCACGAGACGAGCGTTGCCGATGCGGCGGGGAGAATTATTCATTCAGCCTTGCAGGGATCTTCTCTTTTTATGATAATCGCCGATACAGTGATGGCGCGAAATCGACGCTCGAGGGATTTTATAACTGCGAAGCGAGATGCTCGTATACCTCCTGTCCAAGGTGGACGAGAATTTTTTCCTTCTTCTTTTTTGGTTGACATTCTTAATGAATGCAGATAAATATGTCTCTATACACCTTTTTCGAGATGCGTTTATTAATTTTATTATCGGTATGCTTTCCTGTGTATTGTTTCATCTCATATCTGATCATTTTTGTATGAACATCGAGAATAAACTGAAGTAAATCAGGTAATGCAGTTACGTTAATGTAGCACGGAGAAAGAGAAGGAGAGGAAACCTTTTTTCTCTTTGTAGGATTTGTAGCAGTAATAGGGTGGATGCGTGCGAGTATTCGCGGGAACGAGGTGCTCTTATGCGGCACAGTTCTAAAGATACACTTAAAATGCCTCTGTAAATGCCAGGCTGATTCTCGGGGATATAAGAGGAATACGAATATTCTTCTTCTCCCGCTAGACGTGTGTCTCGCGATAATGACACGGCGGTGAATAATAAACGGGCTCGTCGGTAGTGCCGTCGACCCGCAAAAATCTGCTCCCGCTTGTCTCAGCGAGAGTTAAGGAAACGATTTATAAGCCGAAGACGCGTAGACTTCTATTAAAGTGCACGCTGTTAAAAATAATTTGAACGCACGATTTATAAAACGCGAGCATCAAGCGGCGGAAGATGAATAATAATTTTGTAAATATTCTGCTTATGAGTATGCTAAGATATCTCCGAAGTATATAAATTATATTTATATAAATTATCTGCTGGATTTGACATTTTAATGGAGCATCAATAAGATTCGATAATGTGGTAAGAATTTTTAACGGGATATCGAGGGATCCGTTAAGTGGTAGTGCAAGTGGCATCGCGTTTACAGATACCGTGGACTCGTTATCAATCAGTTGTATATGCAAACGGTGTCGCGCTCAATATTGACGCGTGTGTAATTCGTGCAAACGCGTCGCATCGTAAACACAAATTGTTAGGATGCTAATGGATCACGGTTCGTTGGCCACGGATAACACCGTGTCCACCACTCTATCGATTCCCGACGGGAATGTGTGAAGCCGTTTATTACGTGGAACGTTTGATAAAAAAAAGTTTTAATGGCTCGCGCGAACAAACGTAACTACGGCTAAAATGTCCGTACGAAACGTTCTCGTACGCGATGATCGTTGTAAGTTTACATTTCATACTTGATTCAACTAAAAAAATTGTGAAAAATCCGTCGGCACAGGACGATATGTTAAAATTTGTTTTACTCTAAATTAGCTTCGGTTACGTCGATTTGAATTAGCACGGCAGTGGAGGCTTATATCGCGAGCGTGACGGATAGCAAAGTCTCAAGTAATTTAATAAGCGAACTGCTCCAGTTATCATTGTAATAGCGAACGATTAACTTGTTCGCATTCCCGCGTACTCGTAATGTGGACAGCTGTTTACAAACTTATTTCCTAGCTGTAAAATATCTTTTGGTTCATTTGTCTTTCGATAAAATGAACGTTTGCTTTCCATGACTACGTACAGCTATTAATTTACATTTGTGAATCAGCCGTGTGAACGACCTCGAGAACATCACGAAGTTCGTTTCGGCGGAAAATGTATTTTACCTACGTTACTTTAAGCGTTTTTTATTTATGTCTCATTTATTCCATTACGTTGTACACAAATTGGAATAAAAATTATGCGGCGACGGCTGAGAATGTATAATGTGTAGATAATCATGACTCTTGGTTATCAGCTTCATCAGAGAAGAAAAACTATTTTCTTCTGATCCAATCAAATGGAAAAGGAGAACTGCAATCGATAACTTTATTTAGCTTAATTTTAACTCGAAGTTTGATAGAATTAAATTTTTGCTATTCCCAGTTAAATCGTTATCAAATTTGTAATGGAACCACGATTTCCTGTTGGGAAAAGAAAAAAAATATATCGTACTAAACGGCAGGAGCAGCTGACGCAAATGTGCACTCGTACAACTCTGCTTTAAATGTATTTCCTGCTGCGAGCGTCTCGTGTTATACGGTTCTACAATTTTTCTCCGTTTTACTTGTATCATAAAGAACATCCCGTTAGTAGCTACCTGTGCAGTAGGATATAGAAAACCGATCCAGACTCGCGTGTTACGTACTTGCATACAGATGATAAAAAGCTACACAGTTTTTATTTGTTACGTGTACATACTAATCATGTTTGCAGTAGCTGGAGTTCATTGTCAACCATAAATAATCAGACTAATTTGATCGATATAAATAATTAGAAGGTGTTATACACAAGCGATGTGGGTACGTTCGAAATTACTTCATGTTACAAACGAAATAGGAAGGCAACGTTATTAAGATTAGAGTTTCTGGAAATAGCGGTTGTTTACCGATAAGTAAGTCAATATAAAAAATTCCATACATGCAAGTATTTTGCAACGCAATAGATTCCGGGATGTTTAACGGAAAATTCTGTTAACGATGCTCTCTGAACTCGTTCGTCAGAAATTTTAGCACTGGAGCAAAGATAAGAGACAGATCGGGTAAAAAATGTGCTATGTAAGGAACTTTAGGTCAGACACTACGCATTTACAAGTTCGTGTATTTCAATTCAATACAAAACCTAATCAAAAGGTTTCATCTTGTTTGTTCAATCGTATGATCACGCAGATTCTCTCGCGATCGTCGAATTTCATAGCTTGAATATTTTAGTAACGAACGTGTAAAACAAGATGATCTCGTCTAAACTAAATTTAAAATGAAACAAGATAATAATTGAGTAATCTCATAAAAATAAAACTCAATAATTCAATCGGGGCAGTATCAATTTCCACTTATTAAAATGATAACCGTGAAGACGAACAATTTGTTTGACTTAACAAGTCACGTATAAACTGCGACGGTATCGTTCATTTGGTTGGAATTAGTGCAACAAGTGTGCAGCGGCAACAAGTGCAGCGGTGATTGGTACTGCAACGTTGGCGGTTCGCGTTATCTTCTGCCGTCTTGCAACGAGCGACCAGTCAGTGACCCATAACAATTAGTATTGTGGGGGAAAGGGAGAGCCGCTGGTAACAGTAGGGGAATGTTGATTAACGGAAGTGGAATAAACTTGCGTGATCCGGTAGGGCAAGTCCATCTGGACTTCTTGACCCTCGCCCTCCGCTCGTGTTATTTTTGCACCGTCGAGTTTCTAACTCTGATTGTGCCAATTAATTGATGGAACGAGGATGATTCGTTCCCTGAATATCCCCAACCATTTGAGTTTCGACGGTTCATCGTTTGCAACGAATTTTTTATTGACTCACGTCGATGCTATTTACAACTCGTTGAAACATATAATATGATGTAAACCAGTAACGATATTTTTATTTATATGAGTCTAGATATGTGAGGTTCCAGAGCGCATAAGGTGCATAACACATTATATCATCAACGTAATATCGGCCCAACGACATAATAATGCAACGGTATCATTCAACAACATAACGATGCGTGTACGAAGCTATAATCTAGCGATATCAGCATATCTATATTAATAAGCCAACCGATGCGCAACAACAAACGCATCGCACTTTAGCCCCTGCAGTCACAGTTTATTCAATTGTCGACGAATTACTTATAGAAAACGAATGAAACTCATATATCAATGGTTGGGATGCGAACCGAGTAAACTGTAATGGACATTTACGATAAATGATGAAGTCGATATAATAACGAAGAACCCGAAAAAAAATGAAAGAAGAGGAAGAGATAACGCAGTACAAAAAATTCATGGAGCCTTCCGTTCGAGCTCCGACGAGCTAACGACGTATCCAAAGAAAAAAGGAAGCCAAATAGGAAGGCAATGACCATAAAAATTCGTGATAAAAACTACGCTATATTTTGGATCGACATACGAGAAAGACGATACAGAGATAACGATGTCGCCGGTGTCAGTAAAAAATTTGGGCATTGAATCTGGGTAGGCTCGTCGCCTTACCTAGATGAAAACGAAACCGTTCAACCGTTGGTCATCGAAATGTTACCGATTCGAGAGAACAAAGTGCACGTGCACGAGTCGATGAGTAATCCCGTGAATATTTCGAATATATTAACAATAAAGTCGGGACTCGATTTTATCACGTCATATCTATCGTTCTTTCGGTTGACTGTCATTTATTGGTTTAAATGTCGAGACGCTCGCAAACGCTGATACGCGAATGTCGGTTGATTCTCATTGGCCAAGAATTTGAAAGCCGGATGTTTAACCACTTTTTTCATACGATTTGGGAATTTTTCAAGAACTGGGTAAAAATCTTGACGCGAAGTTCTTTGACTATAAAAATCTAACAGGATTTTTAGACAAAATTATTAGACATTGTTCGTATATTGATATACCGCTTACAGCATGTAATATGACGTAAAATCGTTTGTGACTTTTGTGCGCGTCATGCGCGGAACAAGCAGTTGGGAAAGAAAATAGATCACGACCAGGTTGGACGGGATCGCGGATTCTATTTACGAAATGCGTGTCTCCCTTTCTAAATCCGTCATACGATTGCAATGCGGGGAATGAAGGGAACACGTCATTTTCATCTGCGCCCGTGCCATTAACAGAAGAGATCAATGTGTTCGCTTTTAAGCGAGAGACTTTGTCTCGCGAGATACATTAAGGAACTGAGAAAATAGGGACGGCAAAGGTTAATCGAACAGTATACGATGCAGCGTTTTACATTACAGATAGAAATGCTTAGCATCTTATTAAATTTCTACGACAGACGTACACTGCTTGTAACATTCAAATTTGTATAGGAATCTAGAGAAAAGAACCTGCTCTGCTCTGTTTTAGCTATTTTAATGTTTTCACGAGTGTGGAAAGTGACAACCTTGAATGAATGGAATTCTTGCTTGTAAGCTGATTGTGAGTGAAACCTAATAGTGCTCCGGTTCTCTCAAGATTTACGAACATACCTTCTAAAATAATTCGCGTAAAATTTATCTGAACTAGGTAAAAAGCGTGATCGTTCTGAGAAATCCAGTTCCAACGTGTCCTTGATTTTTTGTTACATTTCATTCTCGCAAGCCTGCCATTTTAGGGATGCACCGATGACGATGAACCGTATCGAACGAGAACTCAATAGAGCAGTAAATAACGAGCACGTTGCGCGTGCTTAAAGCGCACCTGCATCGTGATTCACGATCGCGAAAAATGGTGACAATCATTTATCGCTATCTTTTCTCCCTTTCTCTGAATTCTCTGTCTCCCGTGCAGCTTGAGTCTTCAATGCAAATTACGGACTTAACTAACCAGCCTAGACTTTGCTAAATCACGCGAGTAATCGTAAATCCGCGTGGGGCCGCAAGGAAAGCAGCTGCGAGAAAGTCGATAATTATGCGCGACAAACGATTCGCGAAGTCATTATTCAAATTGGAATTTACAAAATATCGCTACATTTGAAATACAGTAAGACCTGTTTTTGAGCGGTCCTTTTTTATGCGATTTTATTTTTGTGCGATTTATTTTATCTGGACTTCGCGACGCTCCGATCGTCCGGTAAAAATATAATGATTAATATAATAACAAAGTAATAATAAAAATATAATAATATATCAATACAATAATTAATTAATATAATTTGAGCAACGAAAGCGATTTTGGACATGCGTTTTGAATTGCGACGAGTAGCAGCGGACTATTTAATGTACAATTTGAAAACTTCTCCATGTATATGTACAATGAGGAATTAAATGTTTTTACAATTTTTCCAGGTCTAATTTAATTATTTAATTTAATTGAAAGCATTATCTCATATATTTCGTAAATAATTGATGTATTTTCTAAGTGCAACTTTTTTCATGCGGTCCCTGTCCACCGCATAAAAAAAATTTTAGGTAGTATATCGAACAAAGTTGTTTGTTATATGTGAGTATTTATAAAATTTTCAAATATTTTTTTGTGCGATTTCTTTTATGCGATCCCTATCCAGCGCACAAAACAAGGTTTTACTGTATACACGATGTCATTTGTTAAAATCTCCGAAGTGATAACGAATAAGCCAGCTGCTAAAATATTTCATAGAATGACTCATGCAATGTTTCACACAATAATTCGCATATGAATCCTTTGCTGACCGCATGCTCTTGAGACAAACTAGCTAACACGTAATGGTTGCGTTACTTAAATAGCCGCTGGTTGAAAAGACATCACACCCGGGGTATGATTTGCCTGTGGCACCGCTTCCGGTGTCTAATCCGCCGCACGGAGACCCCTTTCGCGGTGCCGTGGCTCGCTACTTAAACAATTCCTCCCCATTTGCTTCTGCGTCGCGTAAGTAGAACTCGGCTCTTGTATCGCCGACACTCGACAACTGAATCGCACCGGCCGCGTGCACTCGATTGTTCTTTCAATGGTGATTTTTTCATGCCCACGGCCATTCTTCGCGTTACTTACGCGTGCCCGCGTACGGAAACGCATCGATTTCGTTTACCGCGGTATTTCCCCTCCAACGTTCGACATTCCGTTTAGACGCTGCTGCATCACCGACGAATCATCCTATTCTACGACGAGGTACGCTTTTACCAGTTCCGATGACTGTCAACGTGCGGTTAGGTGGTCTGTTCTTCGAATGACAGCTGCATCGATCGCGGTTGCCGCGATACGATTACCACTGATTTTAGAAAATTTAATGCATTTGAACTCTTATCAATTACCCGAACATCCGTTGTACCAGTAGCGTTGCATAGTAATTCGCATGCCCTTCGATTAACCGGGAAATTCGATTGTTCGATCAGTCTCTCAAGCTGAACATAATTATTTCGAATTAATAACATAAGTTCTATTGTAATACAGTTCCACTGTTTGCATTATTACGTTAATAATAGTTGATACAGGAAGACGAACTCGTAGTACCGTATCCCTTGTATCTGTGCTCGAGATACAATAGTTGCAAGCGATGAGATCGTACTGTTGGAAAAATCATCTCGTAACGATTTAATGTATGTAATAGATATACGAGTATTACGGGATAAAATACGTTGTTTAATCTCGCTTATAAGACATAAAATAAAAACGTACGCGTGCACCTGGAAAGTTACGAAATTCCCTCTTTAAAATCGACGAGGTCGTTTATCTTGCGGCAACGTCTCCCCCGTATCGTCGGCCGTTCAATGCATAACACCTATTACACAACGGTTTATAAATGCCTCGGTGCAGCATCGCGCGCAAGAAACATCGCTGAGGCTGTTTACGCGAAAATTTCACGGGACTTTCTACGCGTTACGCTCGGCTGAAGACGTTTGTCGCGCGCAAACGAACGATTACGCAGTTCCCCGTTTCAACGATTTTTAAACCGTATATACCCGATCGCATTTCACGGAGCGATTGCCCACGCGTTTTACGTGGAATCGATGAGTTTCCCTTTCGCCGTCCTTGAATTTTCAAGGAGAATGCCAATTTCGTTCGTGTACGATCAACGAGCGAAGGCGGGAACAATGCGTGGTGCATGCACGAGGAATGCGTGAACTTCACCCGCTTTAGTACGCCCGTGAACTTCTAATCGCGGCGACAAACCACTTTCCTTCGCTTAACGGAGACGGGCGAAAGTGGAACCTGTTCCACTTCCGTTTCACTAATTTGGAAGCCCCGCTGTCTCCGACTCTGCGCATACACGCTGCATACTCTATTCGGTGGAATCCTTATCGAGTGCCAAGATTTCATTTCGTACGTACGTCCAGTTTTACTCGACTCGCGAATATAATTTGAAACATCGCGATTACATCCTTGTGTTAACCCTTTGAATTCCGAATTTTATTTCAATTTCGTTGTCAGTAGATCCCAACGCTTTTAAGCGTTTTAATTGGAACTTATTTTAACTAACAAATGAGGCAATTTAAATAAATAAAGGAAGAAAAAGTAATGTGTGCGCGACATGTATTTATTTAGACATGAAAAAATGTTGAGTGGGACTCGACAAAGGAGGTCCTGAGATGACTGATGTCAAGTCAAACTCGACATAGGAATGCAAAGGGTTAATTTGATATTTACTATGAAACAAAATCCAATTTACTCGTTTTGGATGTAAATTTTTTACAAGTACTTTCTTCGTTATATTTTTCATATCAATTTGACAGACGAAGGCCAATTGTTTGACTCGCTTCTTAAGGAAGGACAGGGTACTTCTTCTTTGACGTTGACGCTAATAAAAGAATTCACTTTCGCACGCTTTCTTTTGTACCTACGTATTAAAAAGGTAACGATGAAATCACGTCGAACCGATTCTGTACGATGGAACCCTTTGTTGTTACGATCTCATAAATATGCACGGTACTTTCGTTCGCAACGCCGTCACCGTGAATCTGGGTATGTGGAACGATTCTCTTTTTCAGGTTAATCGACGAAAAGCTTCTCGTTATGTAAACACGCATCACGTGCACGTCGTTGGGTGGTATCGAATCACATTGGAGCATGATTGATAGATAGCTGTCAAACTCCTTCGAATCTATGCTTAGCGCTTACATGCATCAACGCTTATTACAGTTGCAGCGTGTTTTTAATTCCTTTTTCTCACTTGCTTTTATTTCCCAACTACTGTAATAGGAGTTCTGATCCCCACGTTCTTCATATTTTTTTATTTATAATTTTTACATAAAAAATTGTTCCATTTAGTTGATTGAATTAAAATTTGATTTCGTGACAAGAATCAATGGATGTATCCTACGCGTGATATTAATATGCATATGTACATGACAAAAAGGACCGATATTAATTTTACTCGCGTGCTATAAGATTTCTCATGTAATTGCTTAATACTCATTACATAATGCTCACAATCATGCGTTTTTGTTTTACACGCTTTCAATATCGTGCACCTTATTTGTGCTTACGATGTGATGTCGCAACCTCGATTCGTACTTCATTGAAATTAACAAAATTATGTAACGTGATATAAATACGCCAACGCAGCTTTTTGTATGATAATAGCTGCCGGCTTTTATGCAAAATGATACGTTTATGATATCGAAGTACATATCTGTACGTAATCTATCATTGAATTATCAAATTGAAGGGCCCTTCGATTGCATCTAATCAACTATCCGCACGGAAGTGTGCCTCAGGCTTTTCTTTGTCGAACAATCTCCGTGAAACGTACCGTTAACACCTAGCGGGTCATAAATCGCAGTCAGCGTGCATGCAAGCGATCAATCGCATCGCGTAGTATACATTTATCGAGATGCACGCGTCGCGTGTAGTCGGTGAACCGAGACGATCGACCGATCGTAAAAACTATTCTATTGGAACCGCCCTCTTGAGATATCTCTAGATAAGAGAAGGAAATTTCTTGGAAAATCTTGATGCGTACATAACAGAGCTTCTTGCAAGATAAAATTTTAAAAATAATGTGTCTCACATACACATACATTAGCCGTGATCTCTTTAAAAATGCAAAATCCGCGGATTGATCGTGAACAAGCGAAAAGTTTACGAGAGCCCGTCGTTAGTTTCTATTTGGAGAGTTTCAGTCTTTCATTCCAGAGAAACGAAGTCAAGCGGAATAGTACTTATATTATTAATCGACACTGTAACACGCAAGTTGCCACAGAAGTTCTTGCGTCCGACTCGGATGTCAACTATCTCCTTTGTTTCTTATCTAAATCCATCCTACTTCAGTCACGATCGTTGCAGCCTCACAATTAGAGAAATCTCGTTGCAGGTGATTCCGCCTCAGGCAGCCGCAAGAGATGTGGTCGCGCACGCGATTCGTGCTCCTGGCGTGGCTGATCGCGTTGCTGACGGGTATACGTCTCAGTAGCGGGACGCAGAGGCCGCGTCTTGGCGGCGCCGTGAATATCTTCAGCCGCTACGGCTACCTCAGCATCAGCATGAGAGTGGTCCCGAGGAACGACACGGACACCTGGATCTTCCGCGAGCCAACGCTAGACGTTTTCAGGAACCCGGATCCAGTTGTGACCAGGCCCCGCCAACAGACGGCCGTCTTCGACGGCGAGTTTCATATGGAGTTCTGCGACAACGTTCGTCAACTCCTCCAGGCATATTTTCGCGACTTCGCGTTCGAACGACTAGAAAAGCCGTGGCGCGCGTTCACCGCTAGCTGGTCGAAAGCCGCGATTGCCCGACACTTAGGCATCAACTCGTCGTTTATTACGGGCGATTATTGCTACGTGCTGGTGCGCGTCGCCAGGTTCCGCGAGAACCAGAAACTGGCTGGGACCGCCGACACGATGATCCTCGACGAGTCCGTCCTCCGGGAAACGGAAAACATCACGGTAGGGGACACGGCGAGTGTGGTGCGGTTCATCAAACATTTCGGATCGCATTACATCGCCGCTTACGTTACTGGCAACTCTTTGTATCAGGTGAGGATAGACAAACATTTTACGATGAAGGACAACGATAATTAACACGCGTAATACTTGTTTTCTTAAAGGAACTAAATTATGTAACTTTCACGACGATAAGTAACTGATCTGTTATTAATTGCTAACGTCCTGCTGGGGAAACGCTAATAAACTTATAACTACACGTTAATAAATCTTCAGCTTCCGATAATTAAATTGATTATCTTGTCAATTAAGTCATTCATTCTTTGAAGAACGTTCTTGCGATTGTTTTACAGCTTGCGCAAGAACAATAATAATCGGTGATTTATCCGCGCGGAAAATTTATTGCCCCGAGGCTTACTTCCCAGAATCCATTTGAATCTTCCTCTGACATTATCACAGCTGTACCATTTGCATTACAAGACGTTGCCAAAGAAAATGCTATAACAGTTAATCGTTCTCTTCTTATAGTCCAAATTATAGCCTTAAGTAACGCGCATGTGGTGCAACGTTAATATTATATCCTTCGTTCCGACAGCAAATTCTAAAGAAGAAACATGACATTGATGCGTGTTTCGAGTCATTAACAGTAGAAAAATATGCAACAATAAATCCCAATGATTTTTGTGAAATAACAGGAAAAACTTGATCGTTTCAGGTGTTCGTGTATTCGCCGCAAGCGTACTTGCGTATCAAAGAACGGCTGAAGACGCGCGGCGTGGCGAGCTTATCGAATCTAGAGTTGAGCAACTATTTCTCGCCGTGGTACGCGGAACACATGGGCTCGATACAGTCGGCAAGCGGGAACCGCACGGTCGAGGCATGGGCGGTGGAACGTCTGCGAAACCAATATTACATTTTCTCGTACGCGAGTCTACTGAAACTGCACGGCGACGCGATGCTGTTGAAGCAACTGGACGGGCTGCTGGTGAACGAGGCGTTGCTTCAGCTGCAGTTACGGACGCTGGCGCCGATCTTCAAGGACCCGCTGAGACGCGATTGGTTCCTCGAGGTGATCGACAATTACTTTAAGCTATGGGAGGTGAACATGTGAAAGACTAATCGTTGATGCACCTCCGTTTCACGTAACGGGACGTACGTACCGGTCGGATACGCGCGTGGAAGACCACGGTATAAGCGTACGTACGCAAATATCGGGAAAAGGTGATGACCGATGATGACTCGAACGAAGAATTTCTCACTGCTACAGTATTCGAAGAGTCAGTTATGCAGTTACGGTCCCCTTGAAAGTTCACTACTGTTTCTCCGTCGAATAAGAACCTAGGATTTAAGAGAGAAACGCCCAACTACAATGTTGTTATTAAATAAGTATTTATTATTATAATCGACCGTAGAAGACATTTTTATACGAACATTTTAAATATATATATTATATGTATATCACAAGCAATTTTCGCAGAAGTGACTGAAAAAATGCGCGAACTTCCCGTTTCCGTGTTCTATCCTTTTAGTCTTGATATATCTTTGTTCTATTTTCATTTAAGCTCTTTAAGAAATTCGGAAACCAGGTTCGTCGTCTTTTTTCTTGTTTCTCGCGTCGAGTTATTCTCCCGAGCGTGGATAAAAGTATGAATAAAAAAGAAATAAATATACGAATAGTGTTTAGTAGCTTATAAAGTTATGGACGTTTTTCAACCGAATTTTGAACGATTCGATGTATGTATTCGAGTATAAAGGAAATAGTTAGTACGTTATCGGATGAAACGTTTATTGGCACGATAAAACGACTGAGTGGAACTTAGAGAAGAAAAGTCAATTCGCTCGGATCAGTACATACTCCTCGCGTTTGATTAACTTTTGATTTTCTTCGTGAACATAAAGTTATAACAATAAACGTAATAAAAGTGCGAGACAGGTTGAATAAAAAGAACATGCAAATGCCTCTCCAAGAAAGAGCATTTCAAGTATACACTAAGGTGTGTTATAAAAGTCAGTATTTTTATATCGATTCGATTGTACTATATACAAAAACTATGCTGTAACTGACTCATGAGTCAACAAAAAGGAACTTGAAAAATACGTACTAATAAAATGATAAAACTTGGTAGATTTATATAAAAATTTGTATTGCTTGTACGTAAACCAGTCTGTAGTTCGGATTTTTCAAGTTTCTTTCTCTACGTTAACATAAGAATAAAATATAACGATACTTATATGACGTGAACTTTCGTGCGAAAAGAGAGTAAAATTACACAAAACATTTTTAACTTGAACGATATTCTCCTGAACGCGCAACAATCGTAAGTGTATTGGCCTATCTCCGGAGATATTAACTGTGGTAAGAATCGTATATAATCCTATGAATAATAATACTTAGATCGAAGATTCGAATATCACATTAACTTTTGACGTTGAAATTCATTCGGATTTTGGATGAAAGGAAACCTTGCCACTAGCTATGCTCCATTAGGAATCCGTGAACGAAAATTTATGCATAATCGTCTTTCCTAAACGTGCATAATTTTGCGGATACTTCTTTTTCTCTGCCCAACTTCCTTCCATTAACAACCATTATAACTGGAGTTTCAACGCGTATAGACTTAAAGTCGAAGTCCTGAAACAAAATATTATGTAATTTATCTCGAGACAGATTGTTGTTCGTGTTAATACTAACGTTGCCCTGGTAAGAGAACTTTTGATGAATTATGAAAGGTTCAGGTATAGCAACAGAATCTCCTACTGCGACTCCACGACCCTTTGCAAAATTGTAGACCGTTACACAAATACACGTTTTTTCTTCGTCAACTAGACAAAAAGTGCTGAAAGAATGAAATATGCAGTTTATTATTTTCTTATAGTATCAAGATTTATCAAGTTTTCGATTGTTTGACTTACAAGGGTACGCAATCTCCTATCCAGCATATTACTTTCCCGAATATAACTTTCTCCGGATTCACTCCGACTGATAAGTCTTTTATCGATACTAAATCTAGCTTTATAGTCTCCTGGCCCGAAGTAAAAGAGCCACCTTTGTATGGTCCCAAATGCTTAACATCCAATGCCTACATTTAATCAGAAACCTATAAATATGTATAGGTACCAGCATCACGTATTAAGTTTGTAGAATCTTGTCGGAAAGAGATCTTTAAAACATTGATAATCACATAAAACAAAGTGTTATTTAAAAAAAAAATTAGATACCCTTATCATTTGGTACAATTTCTTCGGTTTCACTCTTCCTTTATTGTTTATAGCATTTTGAACATCTTTTAAATATTGTAACAATTCTTCTCTCTTGTTGCGTGCTCTTTCCCATGTTGGGTCTAACTGCATTACTCGATCAAAGGATTCAAGTGCTAAACTGTACTCTTCTTGATACCTCGAGGCCTAATATAATTTAGTTACACAAATGCCAAATATTCAACAGTGTCAATATTCTGTAAAGTAATGAAATATACTCACTACTGCCTTATTGTAAAATAAATCAGGATGACTTCTCGCTATAACATCTTTTTCCTACAAATGATTTAATTATATCTGCTTCTCAAATAAATGACTAATATTTAATATCATCGTAATTAACTCACTGCCTGTGCATAAGCTGACATACACAGTTGCAGGACAGCAGGATGTTGTGCTATTGTAAAAAAGGAAGACAAGTAAGCATTTCCTAAAACTGCCCATGACACTCCATCGGTCGCATCAAGACTGACCGCTTCTTTAGCCGCCTCTACACCCTTTTGTATATTTTCTATTCGTTGCTCATCGCTACAAATTGTTTCTTGCCTAAGTACCATTGACAAATTTCTCAATGACACTTTATTTTTACCCTGAAATATTCATTATAATTGTTTAATGGTATGTATCGATCTGATCCTAATTATACATAGTAACGAGAAAAAGGAAGTTTTACATGACGTAAAGCTCCAACGAAACAATTCTTTGCTGTTTGAATATCATCATTCTTCCAATAACATTCTCCTAATTCGTTCCATGCTTCTACTAAATTAGGTTCTAGTTTTACTGCTTTAGTTAACAATTCCTCTGCCTGAGGAGTAAAGCGTTCCATAACATTTAGTGCCTTTCCTTTCAAGTAATAGTACTTTGCTCTCGATCCATCGATTTCATATCCTTTACATTCATCAAATTTATTTAGGGTATCTTTCATTTCCTTCTCAACATCGTGATTTCGTTTAATCGCCTCTTCGATCGAGTGATTTTCAAAATAGTGATCACGAAAAAAATATAGTGCATTCACTCTTTCCTAAAATAAACAAAAGTTTTATACAATAACTGTTTGAATGTCATTCAGAAATCGATGCGCATACCGTCAATGCTACAATGGGGTCTTCTTTAACAACGTTTGCAGATTTCGCTCCAGCAACCACTTTATCATCTATAATTGCAGACATTTTTAAAAAATACTTTCATAAACAGCTTGTCACAAAAAGTATATTGTACGTCAGATGCACGCGAGATTTCTTGTTTTATAAATAATTTCCAGTTATATACATGCAGGGCAGCGAAGCAAAATAACGTATCATTCGGAACTGTCAAAATATTAATGCTCGCTGTTTCGCAGAGCAATCGAGGTTATGCAGCAACTTCAAAGGTCATTTACAACAATACTGATTACAATTATTAACTATTATCCTTTAGTACTCAGGCCAAAAATCATAAACTCATACGTTTTACAAAAATTATACAAAAATATTGAATACAACAACGAGGCAACAATTATTTATTGATAGCATTGTATCAGAATAGATTCATGGCACCACCATGGTACCACCAGAGAGGAAGAGAGTACTACCATTTAGACCGGCAGACGGCGCTGACGTGGCTAGAAAACTGTGAGGAAAAATTCCTCGGGTCTCTTATTGGGCCGTTAGTTTATTATTCCGTACTGGGCGGCAGTACAGAAAATTCCTCGAATCTCTCATCACTGTGTAGATTCGGCTATGCTTCACCGTAGTCTAAAGAGCTTTATGAACAGTCTTTTATAACATATATTTGCGATAAGGTTCGTTCGCAAATCCGGTTTAGTTTCCGAATAGACCGCGAACAGCGCTGGCGTTGATCCTCCCACTGCCACCTGTCGCGAGCATCAAACGCTTAGACTAGTCCAATCGCGTACTCTGTGACCGAAGCTTCCCCGGAAAGCTGCATCGTCTCAGCATCGCCATTTTATGTGTTTGGCTCTGAGACTGGGACGGTGGGTGCGTGCGGTGCAAATTACAGATCGTAATCCCGTGCATTGTCTGCAAGATGTTACCCAAATACTTTGCGCCCGACATGTACAAGTAACGACAGGTGTCGGAGGTGTGTGATCGGGCAGCGCGAAGGCTCGGGCCGAAATGGTCCCGGAATAGTGAGCTGTGCGTGAGTGTGTTTTCATCGAGTAAAGTGCGTCGCACCACTGCTGGTCTTTTCACCGCTGCTGTCATCGTTTGTTAACATACCTGTGCCATTCGAAGAGCGGGCTTTGGGTCAAATTACGGACGGCCTCTGGATTCCCAGCGACACCCTCGCCACCATCTACGATGAGTTCGCGCAACATACCCTCAGACAAGGTGAGTCTTGTCACTTGCTCTAATATGTCTACCGCACCCTTCCGCGCCTCCTTTATTCTTCGCATCCACGCGATGCGATTCGATACCGATCCGTTTGCTATCTCTCTACCTTGTCAGTCGCGATTTCGCATCTCGAATCCATGACCCGCGTACCGTCAGTGCCTGAAATTAGTGGCTGGATCGATGAGATCCCTTCTCGCGCCTAGCGGTCATCACTTTTTCCGATTAAGCAACGGATGTGCACCCTCGCAAAACTGATACGGATATCTTCATTTTTGTTCTCGTCGCACGCAACGTTATCAACTCATTTCCTCTCGAGTGCAAACTACTATTCCTCGTTCGTTAAACAAAAATTTCTGACACGTCGAATACGAGTAAAACCTGATCTCGGGCTATAGTGACAGCTCGTACCGCGTTTTACATTCGTATCGATTCTGCGGGCTTTAAAGATTCGCGTCGCCGGTTAAATTTACTTAACAGCCGGTCGGTTCCCTTGTCTGTCATAAATTCCCTCCCGCGACTAATTAATCGGCGGGGGGTTAGCTTTGATTGCGATTCCGTTCGTTTGAACGACCACAATTTCGCCGGTGCTTCTTTCTTCTCGCCGTCGAGTGCTCCCGCCCGCCGAGCCGTTCCATCCCGCCATACAGCCCCCCCCCCCACCTCTTTCTCTTTCCGACTCCATGAATTAATTGTGTCGTGAAAGTCGTGACAGTACGTTCTCCACGCTTTGTGACTTACACCTACCGTATATTTTTCTTTTTTTTCTCTCTCTCTTTCGCACAAAGTCATCGCGTAAAGTACACTTGTAGCCGGTCCGACGGGGCTTAATTGGCACCAATCGGAGACGAGACGACACGACGAGGTGCTTTGTTTCCCCTTGCGTCTCCTATCGATTCCTTCTCCTCACCTTTTGTTTTGCATCCCGATATTATTAAATCAACAGTCGTGTGCGGCAGCGGCGCGATCGTTCGCGCATCCTCGACTGCGGCCTAAAGAATAGATCGGCACAACGGCTGCTCGGGCCGGCTAAAAATAGCTCGTATCCAAAATTCACAAGCGACCGATAGGCCGTAATATAGATGCAAATATTTGCGCGGCCGCTTTTCGCGCCGATTATCCACGGCTATTTTCGTGGCCCGTCATAAACCCTCTCTCATTAATTAATTGCCTGTATGGATTATACTTGGCCCTGTCCGACCAGTATTTACGTGGTTCAACGAAGAAAATCGAAAGCACAATATCGATTATAAATTCAAGGGCCGAAAAACATTTTTACAATTCCTCTCATAGAAATTGTATTTATTTGATCTGCGTCGAATTTTTGTTGGATGTCCGTTGTAATTATTTTATGATCATCAGAAGATAAGTGAGAGTTAATAATAGAACGAAACAATGACATAGTTACTAATGGAATTTTAGAGTTGATAACAAGAGATATAAACGTCTGGCGATTAACGACAGCAAAGGAATTTTCTTGCGTTAAAATTTCATGCACATTTTCTATTCGGGATTCTCTTTAGAAGTAGAGAAATATTTGTATGCGCGTTACGGATATTTCCCTAATGTCAGAAGTTGACTGAAGTTAGTGTGTAATGGGCAAAGTTGTACAATAACGACTTACAAACATGGAATGCCTAAGTTGATAACAAGATCAAGCAATTAACGATAGCATAGAAGTCACGTCTTTATGAACATAAAGAATAACATTTTGTTGTTTCGGAACGCGCAGCTTTTCAAATTAAGATGCGGTGTTTTCTTTTTGTAGAGAATTGAAATTTCTACAGGTTTTCACTGTCTACGAGTTAACGGAAATATGTATAAAGTAATTTTAGAAATTGGATCGGATCATAAGATAATTTTTATGCGGCGCTGCGTAGGGAAAGTGGTGGGGGCATTACGTGGTTTATCGAGGTCAGTCTGCAATAATCGTAGTTTTTTTAAGGAACTCGATGCACCTGCAAGGCATGATCGAAGATGTTATTCTTGTTTCATCGAAATTAATACCTACAGCCATTCATCAAGTTGTTTACTTTCATATTATACCACTACACATTAACTCCGTTGCAAAATCTAAATTTATATAGCTGCGAGGTATATTTTACTCGGTATCGAATAAGACATAACGAGATATCTTAATTGTATCGAACATGACGCTTTAATTATATCAGTTTGATACTTAAGCCATCGATTTCACGCGATAAGTACAATACTGTTTAAGATTATAAAAGTAATGTTCCACTTAGAGAATCGTTGAGCGGTAACGCACGAGTCAGATAGGTTCGCGTTAATGGTAGTTCGCGAGATGTTTAAAAGAGTCAAGAATTTCTCTAATTTATCCGTGCCTAGGCTCGCAATAATTGGAAAAAAAGTCACACGAGCGAGATCAAATGGCGAGCTGTGAGCTGGCTAGACTGACGGCGAGTTTTCAATTAAGAAATGTTTTCCGCGGAGAATTGCGGGCCTGCGGAAGCTTAGTTTCGTTACAATTAATCACGCAAATTGGAATTCATGGCAGTCTACCATTCCGACCTGGTTAGTAGCGAGAGCAAAGCAACTAGCGAGCCCTTTCACGCGCTAAAGATAACGTATATCATTTAATTATTACGTTGCTACGCGAAATGTCTTTTTTTTTAAATGCACCGATGCGTCATACATTTATCAGTTATTTCAGCATTTTTCGAAACGTTCACTTTGAACCGTACTTGAAATCTAATATTTCACTCTGCACGTAGGTTACGTCATTACAGAAAAATACGGTTCACGATCGATTCCGTATCAATAAATCATTTCATTATGTGTAACAGTTATCCTCATCTCGGAGCAGCTTTAACCCCATGCATGGAACGTTATGAATACGTAATATCCGTATCGATAGCTTACACTGCATTTTATGCTTTTATATTATTCAATGGCTGTATTATGCTCCGTTCAGTGTCGGATGAATTAAGAATTCACAAAAGCTACACGCCCGTCAATGAATCCTTGATTATGTGCGTCAGAGTGATGTTCGACTATAAAAATATTTCATCCTGACGTAGAAGGAAATCCGCTCGTTTATCGATTCAACGTGTCTCCTGCGCAAATTCTTAAATTAACTTTTGTACCCGTGAGATAAGAACTATCGCGGAAAGCATATATTAATATCAATGCGAATAGCGGTGCATTAATTGAAACAAGAGCAGTTAATTATTCTCTCATCTTTTATAGAGAGAAAATTTCTTAAAGTATGCAGTTTTAAATACTTATATTTTACTAAATATTTTTTCTAAGAAATTCAGTTTACAGCCAAACGATTGTATCGACTCTTCTGAGAAGGGAGTCGATTCCTGTTTGCTGTAGACAGCGGCTATATTTGGGATTTAACGAGTCTAGACGTGGTTGGTCAAAGCCGAGGTAGTCGCCTTATGTGTACGCTCGAACCACCAAACTAGTGGCTCGACCAATATTTTCCTGTCGTTATTAAAATAATTTGTCGCCTGTACCCCTAGATAGGCCCGTCTACATTGATGGCTACATTTTATATAAACTGATATACGATTTTATTTTTGAAATATCTCACCCTGCATCGACGCAGAACGCGTTCTAATAATAATCAGTGCTTATATTGTACGTTTTATTTCCATCCTCGTTGCCACAAAAATTCATTCATTTTTCGCTGAATACGCTGGTTCGATTCGCCTTTCGAGGCCCGAGTACGTGATTTATCAAGCCGAGGCTCGAGGTACGTCTAGTTGGCAGCGAACTCGAAAGGCCTGGAGAACGCGTTCCTTCGACCATTGTCGTGGCTATCGAGCGGGGCATGGTCAAGGTCGATTAAAGAACAGAACGAATAGGTTTCTTTTCTCGCTGGCCCGCGTAAAAAAAGGGATCCTTGTGCGCAAGGCTCAGGCACAATAAGGTTCGATGTTTCTTCTAGCTCGCATAATAAAACCGTGGCGAACGCCGGTCTCCTCTGGCAACGCAAATGTCGTCGCTGAAACGCCGGAGACCGATGGGGTAAAAAAAATATTGGACGAGAAAGAGAGATCGAGCTTTCCGCTCGCATATGAAAAGAAAACGTCCGAGCGGACGGGATCAAGGCGAAAATCCGCTTTTGTGAAACATCTAAATCGATTTTCTGTGTCGGCCGCTTTTCTTCCCCGGCCCAGAAACGTATATATCGATTCGTGCGCGCTTGCTCCACGGGCTTCTGCCTCGCTCTCTGAAGCTGACGTCCTCGATATTGTGATTGGCTTCTCCAGATAAAGTTCAAAAAACACACAAAACAAAAGATCGTATTACCACGAGAAAAAGTCTGTTTGTTCATGATATATTATGTGCTTCGGTTAGTTCTGAGAGACTCTCTCCGAGAAAGGTGTTCAGTTTTTTATAGCTGGATGTTAAGTAAACAAATAATTTTCTATTACCAGCTCTGACTTTCTCCTGCTTTTCTGTCAATAAGCGAATTCCATGTTGACTGGAGGCGTGCTTTTCTTCTGCGTGCATTTATGAAAAAAAAATGCTTCTATAGAAAATATAGAAATAACTTAGAAAGGTAAACAACTGATGAAAATACTCTTTACAACAACGTTGTTAGGTTCCCGAGTTCGATTTCAATTCGAAAATTGATTTGTCTGATTACCTTCCTTCGCGGTATGAGAGCGTCAGGGTAGAAACACGCAGCCTCCATAGTTTTTCCTTTGTGTCACGATTCTTGTAATGTAATTGAATTTAAAAGTTTAATGTAATACATTAAATTCTGATCGATGTTTCCAAGATCAGTTCTACTTCCGAATAGGGGAATAGAATCCAATTGAAAAATATATATTTGAAGTAATTGGAATCCAATCCAAGTGATTACGAATCTATGGTGCCTGATATCGAGGTCAATAGCTTCTCTGAAAGAAAATAACTGAAAAGCTTCTTTACAATTTCTTTCTGAGTCGTATCGTGGCATAGACTTTTGTGAAATCGAAATTTCTATCACCCGTTAAAAAAATCGTATTTTACACATTTTATGTGTATCCAATTTTCTTATAAAGACCAAATCCACAATTTAGTTATCACGCTATAGTTTAAAGTTATTCACCAGATTATTTCCTTTATCTTCTGCAGTCTTGAATATTGGACGTTCATCCTCGGAATAGCGAGCATTTTCCTTTATTAAAAATTCAAAACAACGTAAAAGCAAGTGCGGTTGTATTAAATAACGCGATTTTCGAGTGACCTCGTTAGTCGAGCGTCGTTCCATCCTGGAAGAGAATCGGTGCCGCACTAAAACACTGCTCGCCTTTTATGTGTTTCGGCGAAGTTTCGAAAGAAAAGTCGAATAAATATTCGTCGGTGCTTCAAATGTAAAACATCTAAAAGTAGATTCGAACAAGCAGATCCCTTGGTCTTTCACGACCCAGTTAAAACTGTTCAAAACTACCGAATATAAACTTCTCCAGAATAATTCCGATGCTAGACGGGATCCACCATTCGTCTTCAGTCGCCGAAAACGGTCGAAACGTTACTTCTCGCGAGAGGTCAGTCAGAAAATATGTCATCTGAGAATATCATAAGGTGAATGTCTCGATTTTGATCCATTTAAGCGTCAAACATGGTACGAAGTAAACGTCTCGCATAGAGAATGTTTTTATTTCTGTTTATCTTATATTTATTATTTTTTTAAATCAATGCGTATAACACATGGAAACTGGATGGCTGTATCTTTAGTAGCATAGGCTCTTTATTAACGGTTGTTACATAACTTAAATGAAATTCGGACATGAAAGTGGGACATTCACCTCGTAGCCTGTTTGTTTGTTTTTAATGAGGTAAGGAGAGAAATAAATTACATTGCATCCTGGGGCTCGTAACAAGCTGATCAATAAGGTTGCTTAACGAACTCGTTCTCGGACGCGAAGGCAACGTTAGAACAAAGGAGCAATTTGCAAGAACAATAGCTAGTCGAAAGGACTGGTTAGAACGAGCATTGTCAAGATTTCTTTCGGTAACGACAACGAGGAACTCTGTTTAATAATTTTCTATCGGCTCGCCGGGGCATGAGAAATGCACGGAAATACGTTCCGGTTAATTAAACGATTATTCGCAGAAATATCCTCATTGTCCATGAAAATTTATTCACGTCAACACACGCGTTTTATCATTACGTACAATATCATATAGGCGGACATACTGATTATTCATTCCATTACTCTGAACCTAATTGCATATAGTTTCTGTTGCCAATACATTAGTTAGCTACTGTCTGATATAGTGGAGTAATTATTGATTTCGCCAAAAGGTATTTATAGAACATGAGAAGTCGGGTAAAGTAAGTCTTAGCAACTTCGATAAATTACTAACTCATCTTATACATAATGCGTTGGGAACTAAATAATTGTGGATTTTCAAAATTAAGGAAAGAGAAGCTCCATTTCTTCATATAATACGAACAGATCGCAACAAATGAATCAGAAATAAAGTACGGGTATTAATTTTCATAGAATTACTAATACGTAGGGATTAGAATTTAATTTCATTTGCGTTATAGAAATTATTTAAATTATTAACTACAATTACTCAGTTACTTTGCCACGTACACGTATGATCTTTATCAGCACACAACGCGCGGAGCTCATTAAATCTAAATAGATGCCATCGTACGCTTCAAAATCATTCGAGCAGAGTTAATCCTTTAATTATTTCGAGTCGGATACATCTCTTTGTTCCCATCCTCGATTTCAGTTCGCTCGCTCGTGGCATTTGCAACATGACAATTTAAATACCGCACATTCCGCTTCAACTCGCACTCCAGCATTTCCTCTTGGGTAATCGATAAAAATGGTTGCAAGCCATTTCTGGTATCAATATGACGTCAATCTGTTGTTTTAAAAGCGACGATAACGATTCTTGTAAAATATCTATTACGGGTGATAAGGTGAATCGTCGGTTCCAATTACGGTAAGAACGGTTTCGATTGTCTCTACGATGTACGAGGTGAAACGACGCGATAAAAATATTAGTAGCAGTAAAAGATAGATCGAATCATGGGCTTAGCGAAAATTTGATTTGCGTTTCGGCGCGAGGAAAATATTTGGAAACTGCATAGATCTGCCTGTCCGAGGAAGAGTATAATCTCAGTGAAAACGTTCGGACCAAAACGCGTTTTATAACTTCACCCGAGGTTACGCTCCAGTTAGTAGAGCACAAAACTACAGCCCGAAAACAAGGTCGAATCGGTCGTAAATACGTTCGCGTGAACTTATTTCATTGTTTTTAAAGTGCTGGGCCACTTTGGTTCCCGCGTATTAAATTACAACCCGTGCATTACGCGCGGCGCTCACGGGAACTCCTCTTGGAACCGTCTTCCCTCTCGCCTCCCCGCGTTCCGACCGCGGGTCCCCGAGTTCTATTTTAAAAGGCCCCACCGTTCATCTGCTCGAAGCACAAAACACGTGGCGTGTTTACACCCGTACTACGGAAAGCTCATTAATGGGACCGTGGTGTACACATTGGGGTCCACGGCTCATAAGGAACCGGTCCTGTTTACCCGCAAAGCAAATAAAAATTGATCGTCGGCACGCGTCGGAGGTCCGTTTGCCCTGTAAATATTTTACCGGAAACTCGGCTGCACTGTCCGCGCAGGAATTTCACGCGAAACAGCTTGTATGATTTATTAAACGCGCGAAATTATTAGGCTGTTCCATAAATTTCTTACCCGATTAAGTCAGAATACGTACAAATCTAAAAATTAATTTAAATCAATATCAGTAATATTCGACTTCCGTGGAGGACGATAAAATGGCTTACAATTATTTGTGTAAGTAATGCTGTTGTTTTCATTCTCGTTCCAATCACGTTTAATCACCAAATCTAGAAATCTTTTTTCTTTCAAAGACGAGCAAGAATTATCTTTTTTATTGTACCTAATTTTCATCGAATCTCGTTACGCGAGGTATTTATAAAAAAAAGTACATCAACGGTTTTGACAATTCGTAAACGTTTGGTGGTGATTACATTGCCATGCAAATTCTGTACGTCGGATCCTGTGAAATTCATGACGCCATTCGACTACGTTCGACTGATTGCATCGGGAGCATATTCTCGTATCACAATCGGCAGCTTGACTCGTTACCGCTACACGGACAGATCGACAGCGGACAGGTACATAAGCGCGGTATTCACGATCGTTTTCGAGGGCGATAATATCCGATATTGTAACGCGACCGATATTTCTGCGATAACAGAGGCCGAGCACAATGAACCGCGAAGATCCAACTGACGCGGTAGGACAGAATTCTAACTATTAGCCGCCGAAAACTGTGCATCCGTTTCTCTTTGTGTTTGAACGAAATTATGCAATTACATTGTCGTGACTGCGCGGACGGGAAATGCATGCCAGATGCTTTATTCGTCTGGTTTAGTCGTTTCTGTAATAGAATAATAACCAGTCACCGGTACTAATAATTTGATATTATGACTGATTATGAGTCTAGCTGGGCAAATCGAGTAAAGACTTTCCCAGGCAAGAAAGTTTCTTAGTACGGATGAGTAATAGTGTAGTTGAATACTTAATTACGAATCGTGTGTTAAGATTGTTAACTTATTTTTATTTATATCATAAGTCATTAACGATCACGAAAAGAAAAACTAGATATAACAGAAACTGATTTCAGCTATTTGAAATTGTAAAGAATTAAGTAGCTAGATTTTTTAATCTCTCAAGAAATAGTTCGTTCATTTAGAATTTTTTAAACCGGTTAACTTGAAAATTCTTGGTGCAACATTTTGTTGCAATATCAAATGTCTGTGGAAATCGTGAGGGAATACGAAGGGAGCAAGGGTTATCTCCGTTACGCTATTAATTACTTAAAGTTCTAAAGCGAGCGATAATTATGAGCGGAAAGAGGAGAAAGAGAGAGAGAGAGAGAGAGAGAGAGAGAGATCAGAGGAAAGGATTCATCGCGGCGTGGTTCCACGGAAAACGGTAACTATAACGGCTGCAGAGAAAGAGAACGATGAGCGAGAGACGATTAGGGTGGGAACAGAGACACGTAGAAAGGCGGATGAACTGACCAGACAAAGAGTTTACGCTTGACGTCAGCGTTCTCTAAGTGCAGTGACGTTACCGCGTATTACTCGAATACTTTCTACGCCTCTTCTTCCTTGAATCGTACAATTATATTCATAAAACAATCAAACAGTTTGTACCGATAAAAATGAAAGTATCATTCGTAACGATCACGTAATTCAACGAATATTTTATTCCAGGCAATTGAGATCTACCGGACAAGAATTAAACGTTGCGATATCCGATTTTCCGTTATGTATAAAAAATGATTGACGAGGCTTTTTGTTCGCTTCAATCGCGATCCGGATCAACAGGAAAATTAGTCGAGTAAAATTTGATTGACGCCTAACAGGGGATATAACGTGAAACCTGAAGTCCGCTCGATATTTTCACATTTCCCAGTGACAAACGTTTTAACCATTTTTTTTTTTTTAAATCGTATCATATGTAAGCGAGCGATAGAATTCGCTTGATTGTCTTCACGCGTTTCTTTGCAACTAGGTTAACCGAAATTGATAGAGAGTTGACGTATATATATAAACACGGTGTCGTATCTCGGACACTGAAGGAGGAGGGGGGAGAGGGGGATTAGTCTTTACAACGTGGCAACCAGTGAATTTACGAGGGTTTCTGCTTAGAACCGTTTTCGCGTACGCGGTGCAAAACCGCTCGAATTTCGGCCGGTGTGTTTCACCGGTATTACGTGGCCGCATTCGGCACAGTACGGCCGCGGGAGATAACCTAAATTCGTACCCGCACGATCTTCTATTTCCGTGGTACATATTTACGGGATATACCAAATTATTCCGCGAACGTATTTTTACTTCACGGCTGGGAATTTTGAATTTACTATCCGTTCAGCTCCGCATGCACTTCTGCGAGATATGAATCTGGAAAAAAGGTGTAGTTCGCAAGTTTTACAGTTACGTACATCGATTTTGCAAACAAGCAGCCGCAACGTCTTTTTTATTATCGTGGCACGTAACACTTTTCGGCCTACCGGAGGCCAGAGCTGTTCTAAAATCATAGAAGAGCCATAATTCTTTCTGTTCACATTGAAAACGCATTTTTAAGTTTACACAACAAGAATCGATAGGAAGTAGAAAATTATAATTATTCAAAAAATGGACATACAAGTAACTAAATCAGAGTTCGGTAATAACAATTCAAGTTACAGATAATTCCAATTCAGAATTCACTTTTCATATGACGTCGCCAACGTTCTATTTTTGCATACGAATCTGCAGTCTAATCGTTACTCGTACAGTATATCTGTCTTTTTACTATTTATTAACTTCATTGTGCATACGCTGTGTAAAGTTTCCTTCAGTTGTGAACTCCGATGCACGCGATGTGTATTACTGAAATCCAACGCTGATCGCGGAACGAATCGGCGATTTTGTTTTGCTCGAGTATCAAAATGGCTTGGTAACGTTTTCATTGCCACAATTCCACGCAAGTTTTTTCTACGCTTTCGTAAAGTTGTACCTGACCGCGCGCAAAGAGAAAGTGGACGGACTACTTGCACGGTTCTTGCGAAACGCCGATTCTCGTCCGGTGCGTGCTTCGTTTATCGTATCGTTATAATTTCAGTTATCCTAATCGCCTGGCATCGGTAACTCTGTGGCATGAAAAATTCTGCTTTAGAGAATTACAAAAGATTTACGCGAGATCAATTAAAAAATTATTAAAAAATATAATTGCATCAATTTACTTGAATTTTGCGAATAAACTGAATTATGGAATGATCATGAGCAGAATCGAATAATCAGGTGTTAGAAAGAACTATAATTTAAGCATTAGAAAACATAGGAACTATTTATATATTTATATATTCTAATTTAATTATGCATGCACTCTTTTTTACCTATTTACATGTTCAGTTTTCATTCGAGGCATAAAATTCTGTATTCGAAGTACGAAACGGTATTGTGGCGCAAATTGTGTTTATCCCGCGTTTCTATTGGAACAGACTGATTCTCTTTCTGGAATCACTCT
>SHCU01000627.1:0-22363 GCA_004307685.1 Ceratina australensis | reverse complement strand
GTATCGTTATAATTTCAGTCATCCTAATCGCCTGGCATCGGTAACTCTGTGGCATGAAAAATTCTGCTTTAGAGAATTACAAAAGATTTACGCGAGATCAACTAAAAAATTATTAAAAAATATAATTGTATCAATTTACTTGAATTTTGCGAATAAACTGAATTATGGAATGATCATGAGCAGAATCGAATAATCAGGTGTTAGAAAGAACTATAATTTAAGCATTAGAAAACATAGGAACTATTTATATATTTATATATTCTAATTTAATTATGCATGCACTCTTTTTTACCTATTTACATGTTCAGTTTTCATTCGAGGCATAAAATTCTGTATTCGAAGTACGAAACGGTATTGTGGCGCAAATTGTGTTTATCCCGCGTTTCTATTGGAACAGACTGATTCTCTTTCTGGAATCACTCTCGCGAAGATTGAATCCCTGTCTCGCAGGTATGGAAACAAGGAGATGCAGCGGCACGGTATAACCATGAAAACTGTTGGCCAAACGCAAACGTACCGTTAAATGGGAGACAGTCTGCATACGGGAATAAATATTTGTTCATTGCGAAAACGAAGTAAACGTACCGACTCTGTTCAGCTACAGACCATAAACTGTAATTAACGAAGCGATTAGCGAGCGTCCATTTTCCAATCGAATATTGTATTGTGATGAAATTTCGGTATCCGTTGCGAGGAACGTAAAAGGATAACAAAATTTGTTTCGTCCGGTAAATGTTCTTCCCATCGTAATTTTCATGTTTTGGATATAAACGAATACTTTTAAATATTAATTTAATTCTAAAAAATTTCGAGGCAACGAAGAAAAATGATTTTATCATATATTTAAGATGGTAGTTGGAATTTATGCGATACTTATGCTAGAAATTCAGTTGAAATTTGTAATGAATGTGATTTTCGTTGATCGAAGTTGCTAACAATGTCTCCAATTCCAATCTCTTCCCTTTTGCTCGTATTATCGCGATAAGATCCCAGAGTTAACGTAGCATAATTGGGATTATGGAGAAAATGGAGCAAGAATAAAAGGATTAGACGCGAATGGGAGATAGGTGAAGGTAATGCCAGCGAAGACTGTAACTTCTAACGCTTCTAACGTGACATATGATACGCGCGTGCCACCCTCGTTCTTTTGCACGGCTCATCGGTTTTACGTAATAATTAATTATGTGAGCGAACATCGCCGATCATAATTAATCGCGTAGTGTAATGTTCGCCACAATATTCGTTACAATACTTCGTGCAGTGATTAACACAGGATTTACTAAAATAATTTATGTAACAATTAATAACAACTGATGCAAAATTGATATAGTGATACGTTTCGTGTCGGGTACAAGGTTTCACATAAAGATTAATATTACATTTGACGCGATTTATTATATAATAGCTGGTACAGTAATTAAATATTGGTCGACAGGACGCGTTCCATATCGTATTTTCATTAATATTGCTCTTTAATTAATTTCTTCTGCTTACATGCAAGTTTTTTAAATGTTTTTTGTTGAAGACGACAGCGGAACTCGAGGTTTAGCGAGGCAACATCGTATAATTTTCTGCACCCCACAAATGCATATATAAATAGTTTTTATCTTTGTTGACGCGTATCCACGCTATTCAGTAGTTCTTGTACAGATTGCTCAATCAGGAAGCTGGTTTTTTTTTATGATATAAAATATGCAGCGTATTTATTAGCTTACTGTTAAATATAGCAACCCGCGACTAAACACTGAATATTTATTAGTTTACTATTATTCAGTTATTTGTCAGTTAGCAAACAGCCCGAGGAATTTTATTCAAATGAGTTATGATTGTAAAAATGTCTGATCGCAATCAGACTAGGATATTGTTACTCTGGAAGGTGTCGCGCGATTCACAATTCCCACACGCTTGAAACAGCCGTCGAGCCACACTTCTACGTGACTATATACGTTCGCATCGCTTGACGAACGTCTCGGCCTGGTCGTCGTCATGAATATTTATGCGAACCGCTGTTCGCTTACGCAAAGCAGTTGTACAATGTAAGCGTGTCGAAGTCGGAGAAAGTTCGGTCATTCGGACGCCTCCCAAAATGCTCGCTTGTAATTTCACTAATTCGTGGTTTCTTTTCATATAATTCCGCGCGAAATTTTGAGACATTAATTGATAGAGAAAATCGCAGCATGGTTGAATTTCTTAAATACTTTCAAAGAAAGTGTTTTATAATTTTAATCTCTTCCATCCAAGGTTTACTGTCGACCTGCAGAATCGAAATATTACTCATCCAGGAGTATAATTTTGCTTTCCATCTTAATGTCACGTGACACGAAACTGTGGTGAGCCAGAGAAAATTTTAGAAATCCAGTAGTAAAATTAATTTATCACGAAGCTCGGTTTCCATTTGAAAATCGCGAGACTGCTCAACATGAACACGCGATGACGTAAACAATGTATAAATACTATATATTACTATCGTTATCTTGTTTGTTAGCTTTATAATTCGCTATCTGCGAAAACCTGAATCGCAGACTAATCGATCGATAAGCGCGAGTTCTGCCCGAGCAATTCGATAACCACCAGCAATAACGTAAACGAAGCGTCATTAATAATGTATAAGCTCTGTGCTCGACCCATGTTAAAAGCGGAGGAGAGACAGAATTTGTCGACTTCCTGGATAAGTTAATTGATTAAAGCGTTGCCCGGGTAGAGAGAGAGAGAGAAAGAGAGAGACGGGCTCGAATAATTCGACTCTGTTAATAATTCATTCCGCCGATTCTTTTTCTCTGCACGCGGTAATTAACATGCCTGTCTTTCATTCGAACCGCCCATGAGTCATGTTCTTCCGGCAGGACCTACACGAGCAGCCATTCGAATATTTGATTGTCTCTCTTTTGCTCGTTACCTTTGTCCAGAGAGAACGTTTAAAATTGGCGTGTAAAAATAACTTCAACGTTTGTTCGTTCCTACATCAACTTGATGCATGCCCGAAGAAAGTTTTTACTTGGCGGTACACGCGTACGTTTACCTGAGGCTTCGCTGAAGAACGTATGTATGAGGATTTCATTTTTTTGGTTTCAACGAGAAATTATACGACCCTAACTGCATATTTCATCATATCTCAACATGCAAATATTTTAATTACACGAACGTTTAGGAACATAATGGAGCAAATTCAAAATGTACATTAATTTAAAGCTTCCTTTCTGCTCTCATTGCCAGTCAGAGACACGGATGATGTTTATGTATATACAGTAAAGCCTGTTCTTGCGCGCTGTATAGGGACCCCATAAAAGAAATCGCACAAAAAAATATTCGCAAATTTTATAAATACTTACATATAATAAACAACTTTGTTCGATATACTACCTAAAATTTTTTTTGTGCGGTGGACAGGGCTCGCATGAGAAAAGTTACACTTAGAGAATACATCAATTATTTACGAAATATATGAGAAAATACTTTAAATTACATTAAATAATTAAATTAGACCTGGAAAAATTGTAAAATGTTAATTCTTCATTGTACATATACGTGGAGAAATTTCATATTGTACATTAAATAGTTCGCTGCTACAATTCAAAACGCGCATCTACGCTAACGCACTAAATTGGTCCAAATTGGCTTTCGTCGCTCAATATTAATATATTATTATTACTTTATTATCATATTAATCATTATATTTTCACCAAACGAACGGAGCGTCGCGAAGTCCAGATATATCGTCGTCAAGCAAACCACGTAGTCAGAGTTCGTCCACGACATGCATATATACATTGATAAGAAATACTAAACTAGTGCCAACGTCGCTGAGATTCACGTACTGCATAAAAATAAATCTCACAAAAATAAAATCGCATAAAAAAGGACCGCACAAAAACAGGTCTTACTGCACATCCAACTTTTGAATACCATTGTACCGCGATTGGCACTTCCCGAAGAAAATGTCAGACCGGACAAGTAGTGAAACCGATCGACGGCATTATCTTGAACTCGTTAAAGCCGACTTTCCATCTCCTTTCAATTTGTCACGGTGAAAATCGTGGAACCGCGTTAATAAAATTACTCAACATGGCGGTTATTTAATAACGTGACACAGAGTCGCGTCGTTGAATTATGAAAGGGAATTACGAGCGGAGCGGAGATAATCATCGATCGACGGGTCGTAATGCCATAAGACGGAACGGGATTAACCTCGAGCGGTATTTGTAGAGTCTCGATCGCGCGTATATTCCAAGTACCGTTCCCCCTTATACCGTACACCGTATACCGTAACGCCGTTGCACGTATAGGCGTAGTAAGTAGTTCAACTCTGTGAGTCCTGCTTTCAACCTGCGGAAAAGTTTGCCCGCGTTGCGACTCGCCGCTATCCGCCGTTTACAGCTTAACGCTTCGATCGCCCCGATGAAAAAATAATAAAACCGTGCGATCTCGATCACCGGACGATTAAAATTGCCACGTGGCTCTGTGAAAAATAGCAATGAGATCACTCGCAAAAGGTTGCGAGCTCTCCTGTCGTAGAACGAGAGCTAGGGGTAAGCGAGATATTCTTTTCGTTTCAACGAATACGGTTCTAAAAATGTCAGTTCCTCTACGGTTAAACAGATTCGCGAGGATTACGTAAACCGCGAGAACGGATAACGATAATATTCTGCGACCGAAAGGGTTGGGTTTTCGCGATCGGCTATGCGAGCCCTAGCAGGTATTAAATGATGGTTGACGAGCTGTCCGGCAAACGTTATTGCGATGTACCGTTCCAACGCGCGTAACGCTCCCCTGGCATAATACCCGGGTCCAGTCGCATGGACGCGTGCACGGAGCAGCATCCTGCGGTCGGTATTCACGGCACGCTTTGCGATTCAAATTCGTTAGACTAATGGTTGAACGTGTCGACGGTGGCTCGTTCAATTTCAGCGGCGTAACGGGTAAAAGTTGCCTCGGCGGTTGCACGCGTGCAACCCTGAATAAGGCAAATTTACACTCGGCGACTGTACGCAACCGAGGAAAGTTGTCGCATCTCCGCGGACTGCGACTAATTGCGAGCGGTCGCGATATTTCGACGGGTCGCATTGTGCGCCGACGGAACTCGAGAGCGGTAAACACTTAATTCGTGACGACGCGTGCCGACACTTCCACCCCTGCTTGTTTTCTAAGGAGTTCTTTGCACGGGGTTCATCCCCGGCTCTTTATGGATCTTGATAGCCACACCGGATTAGGGAAAGATGATTAAGGGCGCGGAGGATGCGAGAGGAGTTAGAGAGATGAGCTGGATACAGAGTAAATTTCACCGTCCTGGCCTGTTTGATAAAACTTGGTGAGAACGGTCATAAAAAGTCGAAACAAGTTTATGAGAGACGCTATAGTTTGTAAGAAGTTTTGCTACCCGCTTCAGATAAGACGTACGAAATAGTTCTCTGGTTTTTTAGCAGAGGACGTATTAAGATAACCGACTTATCCTTTTACTCGGGTAGATGCGGTGGTATTCGCAAGGCCAAAACACTCTTTATTGCGCTAGGGAAAGAAATTAAGTATTCGGTATTTTCACTTAGATAAATCACTAAAAACGATTGAAGCAGTTATTGAATTATTTTATTAACAGGTATCTTATATGAATTTTTTCTGTTAAAAAAATGATCTTCCGTTTCATGAATTTTATTTAAAGCCCGCTACCGAAATTCCTTTACAAAGTCGCTGAGCACGAAAAATTCTATAGCGCTTCCGACGATATTCTCTCTATTCACCGTGTTCCCTCTTTTACGAATTCTCGATTCGCTGATGGAATCGTGCGATACTTGGCATTTTATCAGTAGTTCGTCGTTCTCTATTTATCGAGCATGTAATTGGAGCGATTCCAAGGTTAAGAGCGTTTCAAAACAGTCGCTTTTTCCTGTGAATAATTGTTGGGAATCGGAAAAAAAGCTATTCTACAAATGTCTAATCGATTAGCTACGGTTTTAAGAAGTTTTCGTAACACAGAATGGTGCCAATGAAGATAGTTCATCGAGTAATTGATATTCTTGTCTTTCAGTAGGAAATGTTTTATATGAAGTATTCATTTGAGAGAACCGGTGAATTCTTTTTGTCTATGTCAATCAATTAAAATTGTTAATACACCAAACTGTTATTATTTCAAATTAAATATGTCCATGCACAAGATGCAGATGGGTGAGCTTGCGTAACGAATAAATATATGAACCGCGAATCATGTATAGCGCGCTTTTAGAAGTGTCTGGTACAATCAGGATCTATTCTAAAATGTTTGCATATTATTGTTCAAGGCTGTTTGACTCATCCTCCAACAGTAGCTCTTAACATGCAATGATCCCGAGATTCGAAATCCCAATGCTAAGAGTCACTCGTTAAATCCTTGAGACTCTCTAACTCTAAGCTTTAAGCTATCTTGTAAACAGACACGAGATCTTGTAAACGTGCCCTCTTCGCCACAGGAAAATACACTTTATTCAGCTGTAAAATGACATGCTAACTGCGATACGATGCAACTGGCATTACAGCATATAGTAATCGATCCCAAAAATCCTCGCGGTAGGAATCGAACGTCACGGCTACAGCGGACTGTAAATTATTCGCATAAGTATAGCAGCCAGCAGGTTTTTCGCGCTATTCCCCGTTGAATATTGAGCGGCATAATAAGCCCGGTGAAACAGGGCCGAGTCTCAAGAATTATTCGAAGGTCCTAGAAAAAGGGGGAGCTGGCCACGACCGCAAGAAACCAGAAAACGAGCGAGAGGGAGAGGGAGAGGAAGGAGAGAAGGAGTGGATACGGTAGAAGGAAAAGAAAAGTGGAAGGCAGACCCGGAGGCATTAACGAAGAAAGCTTTCCGGGCGAACGGTTAAGTTAGCCTGGAATTTATGGCTGCGTCGAATCAGACGTAAAACACCCACGGCGAAAGGAGGAAATCAATTCGAGAGCCCTCCGACTGGTTCTGGCTGGAACGGAAGTCGCGAATCCGACTGTGTTCCCGCAGGCACCGGCTGACCGTCCCTCTCCCCCTTTTTCTCTTTTTCTCCCTTTCGCTACTGTTATCGGTGTGCGTAGATCGCAGATATAGGTATCCGTGATCCCCCGGCCACGAGATTTCCGTGAGATCGTTTCGAAAAAGAGGGTACACGGACGGTCACGAACGGTTTCGCTACGGGAATTAGACAAGAGGAGTTTTGTCTGAACCGAGACGTAAAAATTAAGGGCTGTGTAATCGTTTCGAGGAGCAAGGGTTATTTCTTGTTCACGAGACGATAGCGTGTGGCACCCGGAAGCGTTTCGAATGCAATGCGGTTTTCGAATGCTTCTGAAAAATCAGCTTCTACCTGTTTATGCAAACTTGTAGTCTCGTGGATATGATTATTTAAGAAGTGATGTTTATTTCACAATTTATGACCGCTTATGTCGATTGAAAATGGTAATGGGTAATGAAATGGGTAAAGCTGCATTTTGAATATTTGGTTTAATTATTTCTATTTAAGAGAAGAATATGAACTAATTTTCAAATTAAGTTTACTCAGATTGCATCCTTACAGTAACGTTGGTCGTTATTTTCTCACTGCTGTTGTCACTCAATGGTGTTCAGTGAAAGTTTTCAGGTCCTTTAGTCGGACAAGCATGTAATTTACGCGATAAATCCTCGAGCATCAGTTGAGAACTTGTTTGTAAACGTCAAGTCTTTGTTGTGAGGATAAACACTCTTCACAGAAGGTTTTAATGGGATATTAATAAGCTGTAGGTAAACGTGGCACGATTTTTATTATATATTAAAATTAATTCGAGGGAGATCATAAAGTATGTTTGATGTTCCATGTTCCATGTTGATGGTACTTAATGCAAATATTATAATATTGTAACTTCTAAAGGTAAGTGGGATGTCAGAATGAAGTATTAAAGTTTTAGTTGAAGATACGCGTGCTGCGATTCTTATTATCTCGTTTGCCTTACATTAAAATAAGAATGTTCATGAAACATTAAAGGTCGTGTCCCTTCAAAATTTTTCAAAATTTCGCAAAAATTGAAAGTTAGCCGATTGGGTTGAAAATGTGCTCACATGTTATACTACTCATATAGTAATGCATTTACTCAGGTTCCAAGGTTTTTCTATACGTTAAATGCAGAGAGAGAATAATTTGAAAAATTGGGCGAAAATTGAAAGTCTGCATATGGGGCTGAATATATGCTCAGACATTCTCCTCATATAGTAGACACCCTGTATATGGGGCAAGTTAATCTATACAACTGATTAGATCGAGTAAATTATGTTAAACTTGACTCCTGTGTGGCTTATTACAAATCATTGATGACGCATCAAGCGATTGGCTCTAGTGAGAGGCAGGTTCGTAATATCCATTTTGATTAATTAATGCCTTGTTTAATAATGGAAATATGAACCGGATAGAAAGTATATTACGTATACACGTCTTAATAATACATCGATTAATGATACCAAATGCTTTGTGGTAATACGTACCCCACAAGAGAGATAGTAAGTGAACATGAATAACTCTTCACGATTTGTCAGCTTGGTAACAAATAGTGCAAATGACATTGACATATATTACAGTATTTTAGATTTACTCTTAGTTCCTGTTTGGTTTTTTATATTCGCATTTATTTAATTGTCTTCACATTAGTTAACTATACCACTCGTTCGTTTTAAATCAGACAACTGGTTTTTTTTTTACAAAAGTAGGACATTTTATAAGACAGAAAGCGATAGTGGTATAGCAAAGAAGGTTATAAATTTGCATGACGATTAAATTATCCGCAACTGAGAAGTCGAGAGTGGGCATTTGCGATCCTAGTCGGAAAAAATGCGATCGAGAAATCGCAAATCCGTGAAATTTCCTTCGCTTGCAGCTTCCATCATACGAACGAGGATCGCCGCTCTTGCAAATAGGGTTGCCGTTAATCCGACCGTGAAGATAATCGTTTTTCCGTTAGGGACAGCGCGGTGTTGCTTCTCTTCCGGCGTGCTGCATCGACGTGCCAGGCGTATAGATCTGATTACTAGGATCGATGTATCTGTGACTCATACGAGTTATCTCCAAAATTAAAGATCAAATACAAAAAATAACAGAAATTTGTAATTTCCTACTCCGTAGGGTCAATCGGTAAAATGTTAAACTGATTTGCTAATATTCAAGGATGTATAATAAATTCATGCACAGCTTGTTTTAGTAAAATTTTTAATAACATCATTAAAGAACAAATTACTGTACACGATACTAGTTACTCATCCAGGGTATTTTGTATTAAGTGATGGAGAGAGTGATAGATTACTTATAGAGATGATTATAAAGCACGAGGAAAAAGCAGTAACGCGACGTGGGATGAATTAAATGGCGTCCATCCATTACTATCCTTCATCTTTCATATTTTATTATAACCATTAGATAGGAGGTCCCCAAACCGGGCGGTTGATGCGACTTCGCATTATGAAGCTGTTTCATTATTTATAACTGAACGTAAGGAAGGATTATGAAAAATTAAATAAACATGTATACTTGATTGGAGTATGTAAAGACACGCGCCCTGCGTTGAGCTGTTCAGCGAGATATCCGCTAAATTTCCTTATCGATCGCCGGTCGGTGACCCCCGTTGCAAAAAGCGAATCGACGATGATACGAGGCAGCTAGACGTACAATATTCTCGTACAGACTACGATTCCTTTTTGCGTGAAATAAAGCAATTTAGAAAATGAAATGTAAACAGGAATTTCTTCTATCTTTTAAAAGTGAAATATTTCACGTTTTATCTTTCGTATCTCGCCAGTGGCTTCTGTGAATTTACAAGAATACACCATTAAATGAAGTAATTTAGATTATCGAAAGCTGAATGCGCGTTGCGATATCTACACGATAAATATATAGTTTAATTGTAAATGTTAATTTATTGTGGATGTAACTTTTACGTAGATTTTACGGAAATTTCCGTAAATTATGTCAACACGTGAAAGAGCAGCTCGACGCGTCGCGTGTTTTCTTTTGAACCCGCAGAAGCGTTTACGAGAACATTATCTACAGATCTCGGTAAATGACCCGCGGTAAACGTTTATCCGTAACGATTCCGCGCCGCGTTTCGCTTCGAAGTTCGTAGGTTCGTCTCTAAATAGAAGGCTGCGATCTCTTTTTTCCGCCACGCTCTCTTTTTCGTGCTTCTTTTTTTTTCTGTCCCACGCTGGCCGTAAATTTCTGTTTCCCGCGGTATTTTTGGGGGCGTGCGCTCGCCCGAAACAATGGCCCCTATTTCCATCGCGTCTCTGGCGCACCGCGGCAGGCTTTTCGTAAATTCGACCCATTAAATATGGAGGCGACGTCTATATTTATGGGCTCCGTGGTGCGCCACAGTTCCGTCGAATCGGACTATCGAGAATCGAATCCACAGCCGAAGGCCGGTTTGTCAATCGAAACTGTCTTCCTATGTCTGCTTCTGCGACAGCCCGGTGCGCGCTTCTCTCTACGTGTACGTGAAATAGAACGCCAAAATACATTCCCTCTTCTCGGTTTTAACCCGAGTTTACTATCTGAATATTTAAACGAGTGCACTTATTATTACGCGTAATTGAATATTATCTTTAACACTAAGCGTACCGGCATTTTTTACCATAGGGGGTCATTTGACCCCTTATGAGATAAACGTTGATTTTTTGTAAAATATTCTTACTTCATTGAAGGAAATAATTTGCAACATCATTTCTGATTTCGTATAAAATGATTAAACATACTTTTATTGCTATAAACAAAACAATCGACTAATCACCTAATCATTTTTACTTATGATGGGTTCCTCCTTCGTACATTTCTCGCAAACGAATTTTTTGCAATTTATGCAAGTTTTTGTTGTTTTACTGTCCACGCAATTTTATTTGACATTTTTCTTTGTTTTATGAAATATGATTGGAGCTGTTTGATATTCCTTCTCGTTGGTTTTTCTTCTCTTCTTCACGAAATTCGAAGCACTCTGTAATAGATCGTCTGCTAGTTGTAACAGGAAACATTGCCTTGATAACCTCAATTCAGTTGTTTCGCGAATTGAGTATTTTTGATTCCAGTAAAATCCAATGTATTGAAAAATACCTAGTCAGGCTATCTATTGCACCTCAATTTGACGCGATAATTTCGTACCATTTGGTCAACAATATCGACGCCATATTTGATTTTACTAGAGTAAGTGGTTGTGCCGGGAGTCTTTTTTCTATTGTTCTTCATTTTCACGGTTTTATGTTTAGCGTATCTGAATTTAGAACTAAGATTTTAGTTATAAAACTGCTGAACAATACGTGTACTTCATATGAGGTCAAATGACCCCTCGCGAGGTAGGTAAAGAATTTTTGCACATAAAAAATAAGCTACGAGAGAAATGCAAAGCAAGAAATTCAATAATCAGATAATATAAGAATTTATAGAAAGTCAAATGACTAATAGAAATAACAATAAATGTACGAATTGAAGTAAATTTTCAAAAACATTTGACCCCGCTTGGTACGTTTAGTGTTAATAACTGTCGAAGATACTCGGTACGGTTTTAACAAAACTTCCTCCAGACGGAGTAATTAATGTTAGTTGTTACTTACAATTTGCTGGTTCAGTTAATTGTTCTATGTTTTCTATGATAGGCAGTATTAAGCATTTGTAACGAAGCGATAAGCGGTGCGCTGTATGAAACATATTTTTGAGTCGAGTGTACGCGCTGTTTAAAATATGGATATTTCGAAAGACGGGTTGAACGATAATTAATTTGGACGATGATATCCCACGTCGTTGCCGTTTGAAAGACGGGATGAAGGTTCATCGTGGATCGTACAAGCACGTTATTATTACCCTTAAGATTAGCGGCGCACGAGATGCTAAGAATAGCGTCGAAAGTAAATTGATCGCGAACGTTTTAACGCGATGCGTTCTTTAAGCGAGCGAAGTGCTTTGCCGTGTACTTGCCAAGAAGGTGCTTTACTTTCCCCACCCAGGGATAATAAGTCGCCTATGACACGTCGCTCAAAAACGCAGAAACTCTATCGCGTCTTGCGCCTAACCTCCAGTACTAGAAATTCCTATTACATAGAATAGAAAAGAGATTTCAATGATAGCAAGAAATAAAATAGATAAAATAATTGTGTCATTTTTATTCTACACGCGACAAGAGTTTCATCTTTAATAATTGTATATTCAGTCAGGAGCTTAGCCTTGAATTAACCCATCGATTAGTTCGCTAAATTCGAGTGCAAATTGTGCGTGTATCGGTAACATCTCTCCTTGAATGCTATCCGGAGATTTCGTACTCCCGGTGTTTAGCAAACAAGCCTCGCATTATGTAAATCAGTTGAATGTAAGCTGTGGAGATCCTCAGTGGCATAACATCGGTGTGAACGGACGCTTCTCGACAGCAGGAACGTTTAGGAATGTATCGCCGTAAACGTAGACTGTAGACTCCTGATGGAGACTAAAGAAAATCAAGTTAGTGAAAAAATGTGTTTAAAGGAATTTGAATAACATTTTAATACAGTTAAAATATTTAAATAACGAGGATATTAATACGTATTTATAGTTTTCCGTGCTGTCAGTCGAATGCACTTCTTTCGTGAGTATAGTAAAATTGTATGAAAACTTTCACCGTGGTACTTGCGCCACGTTCACGAGCGAATGCAACGCGTATGTAGTTGTCAGCCAATCTATAATCGACGCGTTTGATTACATCAGGATTGCTCGCTGAGTTGCTCTTAATTACGTTCGAGTCGATTGCGACAAATGTAGGTGCGAACGTACCTATACGCATGCGCGACACTAGAAAACATGAAAATTTGTTAAATTGTTATCAGCAATATTTTATCAAAAAATGTAACCTGTATACTATTTATTATTATTTATAAAAGCTTCTTATCTGTTATGGCATTGATGATAAGAATTTAGGTTTTCCTTTCTCAGGCGATCAAGAGCGTTAATTAAATATTACTTGCTTTCGAATATTTATACGAAAATTCAATCGATTCGCTCAGGAAGGCGAGTAATGTTCTCGATAAAGCGGAGAAAATAAAAAAGAAAAGTATTCGTACTCGGTAATCCTTCGATTAAATCGGATCTTTTAAAAAGAAGAATAGGTCTCGGAGAGGAATGGTATTTATTTAATTAACAATCGTCCGCGAATAATTAGTCGGGAGAGCCGATGGGAGGAGAGGAACTTATATATAGTCGATGGTATCGGTATATTTCTGGCCGGTCGTTAATTATCCCCGGGGAACCGTGGCAAGAAACGATGACGGGTGAAAGTGAGGGCTTCGTTATTCCAGGAATGGCTCTGATGATCGTCAACAATACGCATTCCATCCGGTCGCAGCCACTTCCACGTCGAATCACTTCAATTACCGGCGGCGCGAGAGCCAGGAAGCGTTTTCACTTTTCTTATCCGGTGATTATCGGCCGGCTCGGAATAAAGAACACCGGAATAGTTCCTCCCTTTCGTCTTTTCTTCTCTTTCCAATATTCTGCCGTAATTCTAGATCCAGTCCACGCTTCCCCGGATCACATAACGAAATTCTGTAAAATATATCGTGGTGCAAAAAAGTGTATATAATGATCAACGGCAAGATATCGAAAATTGTAGCGTAGTACGAAGAAAAATGATAAAAATTGAAAATGAATAAGGTGGAAGTGAAGTTATGTAATGTAAGAGAAGTTCTCGGAAAACCTATCGATTCTCGCCGACCCGGTTTCGATTTTTTCTCATCCAACCGGTGCGATTGGATCGATTTCTCAAGCGAGCCTTCTTGAGCGTTGCATGGAACATCCGGTGTTTAGAAGTCGCTCCGGGTTTAGCAATCATTGCTGATCTTAACTGCGCGTTTACTACGGTAGTGGGGTTCGTCTGAACCGTGTTCTAAGTAACGAATGTTGCATTGGCCAAATCTGAGAAAGCTAACGTAATTTATTTAACGTAATTAACATGAGAAAGTTTTTGAATTTTTCATTAGAAGCGTAAAAAAAGAAGTCGAATGCAAACAATTTGTATGCCGGACGACTGAGAAAAAAAATATACGTGATATTTGGTAAATAACGTAAAATATACAAAGAACGAATGTTTATTTAAATCAATGCATTCTATTTTCGGAACAAACTCACAAAAGCTTCTCGCTGCACAAATATCTGCAGTCATTAGTTGCGGAGAGGCGGCAACTTTCGTTTACTTTCTTCCCCTGAAATTTTCCGAATATTCAATCATTTGGAAACGCGACGTTTATTTAACGTTCTCGCGGCGCATTCCTTTCCCGCTCTCGCCTTTTTCTCGCCGTTAGGTACTTGGAAACGCGACTTACGTCTGCGTCTCGTGGCCTGAATTCTTGCCAATATTAAAAATATTTTGGACATTCGAAAACGCAGCTCGCGTCGCATCCGTTATTCGGAATATTCGTGGTTTGTTGCCGCGCGTTATCGAAAAGCGCAGCGAACGATATAGTATCGCGAGGGAGGCACACACAGCTTGCCGCGATCCGATTGGTCGCTCAATATTAAATCCCAGAACACTTGCGCTCGAGAGGCTACGTATATCTTTGTGCGTTGATCGTAAAACCGCTTTTATCGCATTTTTTTCGAACTTCTTTTTTCCCGTCTCATTCAAAAAGAATGCGAGATAAGCGAGAGACGCCGGTGGATTCAGGAATAATACTGGGGAGAGAATAAGAAGATCAGAGATAAAGGGTTGCGGCCGCGGTCAAAGGTTAACCGTCGTGTTTCAACGCCGTTTATTAGTCACTCTGATTCTTAATTCATTCAAGGAACTGGCTCTGATAAGTCGATATTAATATCCGTCGTACAATCGAGGCGTTTATTTCGTTAACTCCGTAGTCCCGTTAACGATCGTTTCTCCGAGGGGTTATGAGAGAGGAGACAGGAAACCAAATCTGAAGTATACTTTCGAAAAAATAGGATCGCTTGATTTACGTTTAGTAATAGTATATTACAATGCAAGTGCGCAAAGTAGGTGATTCCCGCAAGAGCGCGACAAAAAAGCTTGTGTTGGTACACCTACTTTGCACACGTGTATCGTACACTATTTTTCCTACTTTCGTGCGTAGAATTCGAGTTTGCGAAAGCATTTCACAAAACACAAATTTTGACAGGTCACTGCATGAAGCCAGCGCGACATATATGTATAAACAGCTATATAAACGGCTCGCTTCATGCTGAAAAAAAAGCGTGCGTTAAAGTGACACTTCGCACACGTAAATGCGTGCGCAAACTCGAACTTCGCGCACGATAGTAGGAAAAGCTTTTGAATAAAATCAATAAACATTATTTGGAACGGGCACCCTTATCGATTCAATCTGTAGGAGAACATGGTCATAGCCTGTGCGATGCGGGAAACGTGTAGACGAGTTTCCACGTAACCCAAGGGCCGCACGTCCTCGACGAATTGATTTCCACGTCGAGGGAGTGGACAAAGGCGCATAATAGCTGGCCCGGGTCTCGCCGGGAAGAACGGCATTTAAATGCGGCGTTCGGTCGGTCGGTCGGTGTGCACCAGGCCAGGTCGGGGCTTTATCCGTGGGCTCGCCGCGGCGGAAAGAGCCTTCTAATATCGCGTGCCGTTTATCGATTTATCCCCGGGACGCGACGCACCGGGCGAGACACGTACATTGCGGGTCTCCCGCATCTCGTAGCATCCACGGCATTTCCTGCACGGTTTAAACAGTGTCGCCCCGAATCGATTTACATAAGAAATTCTGCCGGTGCATGCACGCTTTCCTTCGAGCGGAAGAAGAAGGAGAGTAGGAGAAGGAGGAGGAGAGGATGCGGCGGATGTGGAAGAAGGAGGTGGAGGATCGATAGCCCCCGAGGTGTCACAGCGTGTGCAGCACTAGATTCGCCCACGTCACGACTACTCCAGCCTCCTGAAATAGCATACTTTTCTTCATCGATCAGTCTCCGGCCGGCTCGTCTGCGCCAACCCTTTCAATCCCTTTCCGGGAGAGAAGGCCGGGGGTCGAGGTTAACCAGTTCCCTCACGGTTACCGTGGTTAGATTATTTGCGAAGACAGCCCGTTGGGTGGTCTCGTTGACCCTTTCCATCGATGCGACATTCAGATGAAGTTTAATATGGCTAACGAAATGCGTGCAAACAACCTTATATGAGTGTTCTTTCAATTAGATACTGATATAAAAGGTACAATTTTTATTAGATAAACGAGTCTTCGGTTCAACCATTCTAAAGATGGATTAGTGTTTTTGTCCGCTGATATATTTTTTTAAATTCGACTAACTTTATTTTGATTTGATCTCGCTGAAAGTGCTTGCAATTCGAATCGTGACTCGATTGCAGACGATGTAATTTATATTTACTCGCTTGCATGCAAATAGACTCTGTGCTCGATCAAGGATTCTGGCAATTTTGTTTAATTTTAATGAGATGTTGCTTAAATATTTTAACTGAAACGCGTATCACATTATCCATCGTGTCGCTACGCGTATTTTTTTAGATTTATGTTTTACTTCTTATATTCTCGATTTGTTAAAGCACAGCGAATACGAAATGGAATTTCATGTTCCGCGCACAACACGTATTTCGTAATATAATACTATTTGAAGTAGCGAAAAAGATTTGATAATAGGATGAGAGAAGGTGCGCGGCGGTACATGTGCCGTGTACTGGTTTCTTGTCAGAACGAACATGAAAGAAAGTTGAAGGCGCATTTTAAAGCAAATAAACGCGTGTTCGAATGACAGGTGTTCGTTTTCAAGCGAGCGTACGGAATGAAAGAGAGTATAAATTTATTCCGCGTTTCTTTATGTCATCCTGCAGCACGCAACACGTCGTATTTCAAACGGTTTTGCATAAATATCGCTGAAAAGTTTAATACACATCGTACTGATAAAATGCAAATTAGAAAATTTACGCTTTTACCGATATCCGTAACTCCTAGCGTGACAAAAACCAAATACTGATTTTAAAAATTCGTACGTCGAGGAATGCACGCGATTATTAATATAGACAAAATATCGTTGAATTTGTACAACCAGCCATATTTAATGACTGAATTAAATTTGTTAAACATGGCTGATATGCATCCGAGCTAGAATTCACTTTATTGCGCAAATATAGATGATAAATATTTGATACGCGAGCAGTGCATACTGTTTCGATCGCAAATGCGAGACACGTCAATTCTGTGTAAACCAAAGATTTTGAGAGCCTAGTTAAAATCGTGCGGGCTCATAAAATTGCATCATTCTCATTGAAACGTGTCGGCTGACACAGGTGCACCTGCGAGGTTTCGGTGTTGACGTCATCGATCGGAAGCATGGACGGTTCTCGTGTAAATCTAATTGAATAGTTAGAGAGGATGTTGTCCGCGGCAGCGTCTGGCTAACGAGATTAACAAATTCTTGTGCGCGATCGGTGCGCTGGCAAGAATTGCGACACGTACCACCGACGTTACTTCCTCCGTTGTTAGCGCATCGTTAATTCCACTAAAGATATTTCACTTCCAGCTGCGTCGTTCGTTCCAGCGAATTACTATTCGAATCTATATAAAAGCTCAATTCCATTAATTGTTCGTTTCTTCATCACGTTGGATCGTCGTCTCGACCGGTTCGTGTACATAATAAAAAGTCTCGATATTTCAATATCGAAATAATTTACCTTTGAAATCTTCGATCTAATTTTAGTTTCTCATTTGCTTAATAATGAAGATTATCAATGGAATGAATTATGCATCGGCTCAATTCTTGTTTACATTGCTTTTTCATTCCACGTTCATAAAATATTTTGACCGGCGAGATCATCAATTATGCAAAATCAGGAGCTATCAGTTACGCGGGAGCGCAAAGATAGTATTAAATATATGAAGTAATAAGGGAGCATGAATTATGCAAATCAAACAGTGGGTATAGAAACGTTAATGGCACTAATTAGGGTGGGGTCGTAATTCAGTGAACGCGCGGCGTAGAATTAACGCGTCAGAAGGGATCGTTCCTGCCGGCACGCGGCGACGTGAATCGAACCGATTCTCCCGATCGGCAGTCTCTTGAAAAAGTCGAGATCCGAGATTAGCCGGCTCTTGTACAGTCCTTAAGGAGCGGCCTAATTGCTTCTCGGTATAGCGGCCGCGTCGACCATCCCTTTTCAACGCCTCGCTGCCCGAAACCTTGAGTTTTCAGCCCCCGAAGGCGATTCTTTTTAAAAATAGCCGATCGGCATCCCTTGTGTTCGTGCTCTTTTTCTTTTGAACCGCCGGGGAAAACCTCTTCGACGTTATCACCTCAACTTGTCCCTTAATTAATGCTCCGAGAACTTGGCCGTGTTTGCGATTCATTTAACAGAGGAAGCCGACGGCCTGATGAAACCTTCCAGCGTCGAGGAGCGAGCTCGAGTAAGCAGGCCAGTAGGTGGACAGTTTAGCTAATTCCCAAGTTCCGAAATATATATTTCAGAAAGATTTAGTAAAAGAAGTTTTTACGGGAAAAATTAATTTCCTCAAGCGTAAAATGGAAATGTGTGCCTAAGAAAATTTTACGCATGTAACGGGAGATTTTGTTCGGTTTTCGAGCAAAGGGTAGGTGACTCGTGAAAATTGTGATCTCGTTAAAAAAGGAAGCACGGCTTATCACGTTAACCGGGAAAGGCCGTTCCGGCGTATGAATAATAATTAAAGGTTAGGTTAAATATGTTGACGGAGGAGTTCAGCTGTCTAATGGCCGTTGAATATAAAGCAGATTATCGATGGCCGTCCGGTTTGAAAACAGGCAATCAGCGCTCGATAAGCTGATCGGTTTAGAGTCTGCGGGGAATAGACTCCGGCCAAGTTCCTTGTTAACTAATCAAATTGGAGTAAGAGAAATAAAGTTTGTTAGTTCGTCTTAAGTTAATATTGACCAGCCGAGCCAATTCTTTCGACAGAGATAAGGTTACTTCCGTTGTAATATTCTCAGCGTCGTCTCTGGTTGTTAAAAAAAAAATTCACGACGCATTTTCCAATTTATTTTTCGATCTTCCTGTTTCTGGCCACAGGCGGAAAGGAGGATAATTTATACCGTCTGGCGTCTCGAGAACCGATGTTTATCCAAAAACTTATTGTTTGAGAATAACATATGTCCACAACGGGGCAGGACAACCGTGTCGCCTCTAAGATCATCGGCAAACAGAACGTCATTCTGTAACCGGCTATGCTTCTGTGTACCGTCCGGGTTATGTCACCGAAACGTTGCACAGTTGTGCACCGATGCAAACACCAAGAGTTGTTCTACCTATCCTTGAAACGACGTTACACGGTCCAAAGTGTGTTACCGATCAGCTTACATAAATGTGTTACGCACGTGTCATTGGGAAAATCAGTGGCTGGTACGAAAAGTATAAAACACGAATTACTCGCTGAAAGAATTTCAACGCAGAATCGGATCACACGTACCGGACACGAGAACTCGTTAAAAATACGCTGTTCCTTCGATCTCTCGTTGGAGCGAAATTGTTGACGACTCGAGGAGAGAAGGAAAATAATAATTTCTCCTGCGTTCCTCCTCCTCTTCTTTTTAATTAAGACGCGTCTAATGCACTCGAGGAAACGCGAGGCAACAGGAAAGCGAAGACCGTCTACTCGCGAGCCAGGAAACTTATTTCGCGCGAGAGCGAAGAGGGACGAATAAAGGAAAGAGAACTCGGCCGCTAAGCTTGAAAAAACATGCAAGATCCCCGGCACTACATAGAAACCAATTTCAGGCTTCGCATCGGAATAGCTCCGGCTTTTAGGCCAAGTGGACTTTGACACCGGAAGTCGAGTCGACTACCTTCGTTATCCGCCGGGATGAAGCGAAGATTAACTCGATACTCCGGCAACCGGAATTCGACTATCGCTCTTCGCAGCGTTTAGGTACCTCTAATTACGTCGAACCTTTCGTGGTATTTCGTGCGAGGCGATACCGAATCAAGCTTTTCCTAAATATCTACAAAGAAGTCCGACAAAAGCTCCGTCATGAACTGTTGAATACATTTTTTAACTCGCCGATAAATAATATATTTAATTAACTATAAATCAGCGAGAACGTGTTCAATTAATTGCTATATACACGCGGTAGAAAATATTTTTGTACCTCATTATTTTTTATGTTTTAAGCAGTATATTTGGATGTGTAATTTTCGCGCGAATAGCGTGTTTATTATTCTGTTTATTCGGTCGGTACACAGCGAGTATATTTGATGTCGTGCGGTGCAATTTATCGTAGCCCATAATTTATATTCGGTCGCGCAGGTGGCTGAGAAAATTCAGCGTTTTAACCGAGACAATGGCGAAGCGATTCATTTGAATTTGACGCGCATTACATTTTATAAGTTTCTGCACGTTCGTTGAAAGGACCTAATTGTCTATGTACAATTGTTACGTTCAGGATTAATTCAGCCGGTACACAATATCATGCATATACATAATCATCGGCTGCTTAAATAAATTCCAGCACGATTGCGATTTGAATCAGCATTCTCAGGACACTTTGTTCGATTATACATAGATAGCCGCACCGGCCTCCGGGAATAAAAGATCGAGGCAATAGTTTAAACTCTTAGTAATCGTAAAATCTATTAAAGATACCAATCGTTCAGAGGTATTATATGTATTTAGTATTTATTTCTAAATAACTATCGGTAATGAACATTGTAGAACAAAATCTACATTCTCCTATGCGTAATCAATAATTTGTGATTTGCATCGCTTATAATTAGAGTTGTGTTGCAGTATCAAGCCGTATCAACGAAACATGTATTCACTGAGAATTCATAAAATTTTAATCAGGTTTTAAACCTTCGTTTATATCGCCGTAGCAAGGACCGATAAAAATGTTTATCCCTCAGATAGTGGATTATGACCGTAACCGATGTATTCTTCAACGGATATTAAACACGGTCTTATAAAAAAGGAACATTCCTGTAATCTGTTTTGAATGAAATTTCAAGTGGCTCGAAAGAATCTTTATAGGAGTAGAGGGTTGATCGTTATTTCATTGTCGAACGGTATCCTCCGATTTTAAACTATGTGGACTATGGACTCGTAGGCAATGCGCGTTTGTATATTCCTTAAGTTTAATGACGCTCGATCCTAATTAACCATTTTTTATCGATTACAATGCAGCATATATATTCTTTCAAATTTTCTTCAATTTCATAAACGATATCGCCATATCGATAATCGCACTGGAACGAAAATTCGCAACTGGCATAACGCCGGACGATATGAAAATTATTTCGAATATAATTGAATTCTGATTAATGAAAACGCGGGCGCATGACCTCGCACGTTTTTCCCCAATGAATTTCCCGATTTACGCGGTCTTTTGATGCATCATCGACATCGCGCGTCGTTTCTATCTCTCGTGTTCCGCGCCAAGCCTCGTTTGTTGCCGGAAATTGAAATTTTCATGTCGATCCGCGCCGCGTACGAAATATTAATGGTTCCGAAAAGAGCGAGAATAATGGCTGAGCGCGCGCGCGTGCCTTAATCAACGAGCTCTCCCCCAACGTTTTTTATTTTTCTACCCCTTTTCATTCTTTTTCCCTCCGGCTTTTCTTCCCAACGATACAAACGGGCGCGGTTCAGTCTCGATTACGATGCCGTACCGTGATCCAACGGGGGTTGAAATCGTGCTTCATTTCCGGTTCCGCGACCGTGATCTGGAATCCGGCTAAACAAAGACGAGGTCCGCCAATTTAGCCGAGAAATCCAAGACCGCGATGGCGACTACATTACGAGTCACGGGATTGGAACATCCCCTTGCCGGAACAGAATGGAATTTCATTTGGAAATCCTAGTTGAAGTTAGGGAACAAGCTTCAGATTTTCCTTCAGGCGATTAAGCTTCTATCTGTCTTTAAGATCTGTTCATGCGTCCCAAGTTTCTCGATTCTTTTCAACTTTTCACATGAGTTTAACGTGATTATAATCATCCCATAAATCAGCAATATTTCGAGCGTATTAACCTTCGTTAATAAACTTTCACGGTTAAGAGTTACGCTCTTGAAAAACATCGCTTATCCATTTAAAATTCCATAGGAAACACGTCGTCCCCCTGTTCTATTTACAGTGTTTATTTGACTCGATAAACGACGATTACTGCAATCGACTTCAAAGTGGCGCAAAGTCATGGCCGTCCTGTTGATACGATTTTTTCGATTCCGCGCCCAGACCAGCAAATATTTTGATTGGATCCCACCGGCCCCGACGTACCCGCGGGTGGTCTCTCTCCAGTTGCAAATTGTCTTTCATAAACGTTTCTCGAAATAACTATGCGTTTAGTCGATAACAAACATTCCTGCCAAGGAATTCAGGGCCTACTACGCTACGCGAAGTCTATTAAAGTAGCGATATAAACGATTTCCATCCGGCCTTCACGCAAAATAG
>SHCU01000626.1:27498-52529 GCA_004307685.1 Ceratina australensis | reverse complement strand
CCTATACTCGGACGTTCTGTGTTAGAACAAAAATCGATCTGATTTATTTGAAAGTCTAATCATCGACCTGTCACTATAATTCCTTTACCTTTTCGCACGTTCTGAATTTACCATAAACGCATAAATGCGATTGTTAGACGCGGTGCGCCGCGTAACCCTGCAGAAAAGGGGACCAGTCCAGATGCCTGGTGTGCAAAGGCCCGTGGATACATGCCTAGGTTCCTTGTGCAATCAACAATGAACAACGAGTTGCAAACGGTTGCAATCTAACCGTAGTACGAGGGACACGTGCAGGCACCTTTCCTTACCCTTGGTAGAAGGAAGCCTCTGAACAAGATCGAGAATTATTGCGACCACTTTCCATCCTGCATAAACGTACGTACGTATAATGCCCGAGCGCGGTGACGGATTCAATTCTCGAAATTTACGTAATAACCATTTCGAAGTACTCCAACTTTCCGTTTTATTCGTACGATCTTTACGGGCATACTTCCATTTCGTTTATCTCAGTTTTCTGCAAAAAATATTAACAACCCGAAGCATTTTTTCCTGTTTTCGTCACTTACGCTTCGAAGGAATGAAAAGCCGAAGACGATGAACAAAGTTATTACCGTAAGATAAAAGCATGAACGTAATTCAAATGGTAAAGCGAGAAGCGTGAGCGCGCGAGTAGATGCCATAAATCTTGGATTTTCCTATCTTAATACAATTAACTGGTTCGTTAGGGATCATGAATGCAGCCGGAACCGGGAGCCCATTGAGGAAAAAAAAGAAGGGGCGCGCACGTGGCGTGTACGGGCATATTTCGTAATTTTCTCGGTTACACATTTGCACCTCCACGACAATTCCGTAATTCACGCGTGCCTATGCACGCGTAACGATAGAGATAAATGATTCCGCTAAGGATCTTTTATCATCCTTTCCTAACTGATGTTAACGAGTCCGTGAGAATTTTTCCAACACGCAACGACAATTAATTCCTCATTAACACTAAACCTACCGCCAGATTTTACAGACAAGTATACTGTATTGACATGTGTTACATTCGAATGCTATTTAATGTTGGCATCGATATTTTAGTTTGACATCAAATTAAGTTATAGTTACAATTTTAGCAATATGATCAAAGCATTTGTGCTTTATTTTTATTGACGAATTTAAGAAGGGTCATTTGAACGAAGAAATCCTCGTTTAAGGGTGCAATTATTATTAACAGGCGGCTTCTGTTCAACCATGTTCAATCAATGATACGGTAGCATAAATTTATGTTTTAAAAAAGGATCGAATGACTTTTTAAATTGCAAGCTCAATAGGAGGGTGAGAATACGAAATAAGCTACTAGCATAAGTATGTACTTAGCTACTGTTTTCTATTTATAGCACATATAAATGGTTGAATTTTTTTTTTTGTTTATTTCAAACCAATCGGAATTCGAAGGTGACAAGCAAAGGACCAACGCCCACATACTTCAAGTATCATTCCGACCATCGATCATAATGAATTAACAATTCTGACGCAAGAGGTTCATGCTTCTCTTTTGCTGTAACAAACGTCTCTGTTCAGGAAGTGTCAACGAATGTCCGTTCGATATCCTACATTGTACGTCTTATTACATAAAGATTTGAAGTGATAAAAGAGAATAGCATCCTCGATGAGAGGGTTAAAACATTGCTCGAACAAAGTATTCTCGTATCCGAGTGCGCTCGGCCATGAGAACCACACCCGTGATACTTGAATATCCGTAGTACCGAGATAAATCCCCCTGTAACCGCGAGCTGCACTCCGTTCCGGGGAACACAATAGCGTTTCTGTCGTTCTTCGAGCAGTTTACAGCGTTCCTGCGACAACGCGAAATAGGCGTTTGCCGTTTGCATTAACAGAACCGGCATCGGTGTAAAACCTGAAGACGATCACCGCGAGAAATCGTGTACATAATTTTCACATGCGAATTCTCGATAAGCCGAAAGACGAAATGTCATGCCACACCCAAAATCGCTTATGCTCGCTACTTATTTATTTTTTATTCAAATTTTTTGATTGTACAGAAATCGAACCTGGCGTCGCGCGGGGAACGTTGCTTTATTTTTACACGTGAAATTCTTATTCAAGCTCGATTTCCTCCTTCGGTTCGCGCGTACAATCCTTTTGTCATGCGACAGACGTAAAGCGTGGTAACGTGATACAGATGTTAGGACCATTGTAACACCAAAGTGATAGCAGTTGGCCTTCATTTATGGGGGAGTGATCAACTTTTCCTAAATGGTTGTCGATTGTCGAGACATTTACTCTTGCGAAATTGTCTCACGGGTCAGTAGAACGTAAATTCGAACACAGGATTCAGATTTACCTCCTTTATTTTCCACACTTTCGTAGTACAGTAAAAAATGTATTTCCTAGTAATTATAATTCCTAAGTACATCTAAACGTCTCATTACTATCGCGACGAATTATAAATACTGATTAAATTTCTCTCACGGTAAATACATTTCATATAAAAATTTTCCAACGCTTTATGCTTACAATCTGTAAATGGTGATCGAACCGTAATTAAATCTTTAAATTCCAACTCTTAAAATTAAAAAGATGGAAGATTTCTATTATATAGCGCTTTTATTATTAAACAAGGATATTCGGTAAGCTTGTCATGGAGATAATTAAACAAATTGATCAAACATGTTTCATTAATATTAGGCGTACGTCATCTTATCTTAACTTCTAACAATCAAGGATATGTGTATTACGAATATTTATTATAAGTTTAAATATTAGGTTTTATAAACCGAATTAATACTGGCTAATGTGTGTCTATTTGTTCAAACGAGTCAACCGAATGTCCTGTCCAACATGTAAATCGTATAAAACTTTAACAATCGTCGTTTAAATAACTGCTACCTTATTTACAATCTATCCATGAAAATCAAACTACTTACCAAATATATATAGTCGCGGTGACGTAGAAATGATTTCGTTAAAGTAATTAACATTATTTTAATTATTCTCGTCCGAAAGAATGCATTTGTGCTCTCAGAAGGTTTTTATTACTAAAATTGAAAAAATATGACAAAAGCATTCTTTCTTTGGCTCAGCAACGGTGCACAAAACGAAGTACGTACATACGTATACGAAATTGAATTATAAAAATTACAATTTCTATGCGACTACTCTTACGATCCTATCTGTGGTATATATAGAACACACGATTTCTTTCGAAAATTATTATACGACAAGTTTCAAATAAAAGTCGAATATTTTTTGTCTTTCCATATCGATAAAATAAAGCTTTGATTATCTATCTGAAATTTCGAATTAAACTTTATTGTCAATGTTTAAATCTTTTTTTCTCAAGTTGCAGAATACTAACATCCGAATTGCAAACTTTTATCGCTAAAATTGTACTTTCATCTAAGGGCAAAATCCATTAAAAAAATGGCATTAAATCATAGAAATATAAAAATATCATTATAATTAAGTATCATCACTATCACTGTCTTGTTGCTCTCGAGACTCCTCCTCCATCGGAATATCGTCGTTCCTATCGAAATAGTGAACGTTCCAAAGTGGGAACCATCTGTTCACTAACCAATGCACAGATAATCTACCATGATTGCATTCAGCTCTCTCGCATCTACCTAGAAATTGGCAAATACCAGCGACGCTTCCGCTCCGATTTCTTATGCAAGAATCGTCGCACGTGTGCTGGCGCTCCGACCGATTAACAGAGCAAACGGGATAGGAAGTGGAAGGGTGTGAAGGGAAGACTGGCCTCGTCGACGTGCCAGAGTCGTTGCTTGACGTCGAGGCCTCTACGGACACATTGGCACCGCTACTCGCGTTCCTCAGCGTCGAGACGGAAGGTCTGGCAATGTGGACCGTGGCATAAAGAGGATTGTTAACCGACGGGCTGCCCCTACTGATCCAGTCGATATATTTACTGAATTGAGCGGCAGAATTGCAATTAGGCAAAACCTTGCCTCTGCAAGAACAATTGTTAGGGTTTCTACAGTGGCAAGATGTAACGGGCAGTTTCACGTGGGAATACTCGCCACGGCAGAAGGGGCACCTGCAGCTCCTTGGCAATTGGTATATGTAATGTCTCGAATTATTTGAAAAAGCGTCTTGATAACGTAGTCTTAGATTATGACAATGATGACACAAATGTCTTGTGTCCAAGTGTTTGCAGAACAAACACATGCAGTTGTAACCGAGCGGATAAACGGCACGTCCGGTCGATGCGTAAGCAATGTTCTCTGTCGAGAAACAATTGCGCCCTAATCTACCTAGTCTATTCTGACAAAATTGATTGGACAATCGCGAGGAGTCTAGATAAAACTGTCGCGGTTGATCGTATTGATTTCTAGATTCCATGTCGTTCAAAAAACTCGGAATATAATGATTCAGAATATGGTACTTATAGCAACGGGAGTAAGTTCGATTAGCGCAAGAATACCTATCATCTATCCTCTCGTACGTGTGATCATCCACGTTGCGTTGATTATTCTGTCCGGCAGGTTCGTTGTGAGCAGCTTCATTATTATTTTCAACGTGTTCGCCGTCGTCATCGTCGTCGTTGTCTAACCTTTCGTAAATATTCTCCTCCGGTTCCTGCCGATTGCGATTGTAATTGTGAACCAGGTCTACAGGGTTCTGATAATTAGGATTCAGATTTGGGTGCACCTGCACCGAGCCGGGCCGATTTTGAAAGCTCCGCGATCCACGACCCACGTTCTGGTAACTGTTATCATCTTGATTGTTCCTATTTTGGTTCATCACAGCGGCTGCCACTTCACCGTTCTCGTACCTCTGGCAGACACAACGCGATCCCTGGCAGTTGTGGCTACCCGCGCCGCGATATTGCTGAAACACGTTCTGCTCCGGATTCTGAACTTGCACACCGCTGGGCCCGGCCTCCCGTGATTGATCCGACGCCTCGGCACCCGGGTCCGTACTCTGCTCCGTCGCATGCCCAGCGGATTGCAATCCTCACATCGACGTCGTCGATGGCATTGGCTTGTCGATTATAGCGACTCCCGCGTAACTACGACCAATTCCCATACAGGTCGGTAGAGTCGTCCACGTGTCAGTCCTCGGTGAGTACACCTCGACGGATGCTAGACTTGATGAACCATCGTCACCGCCCACCACGTACAACAAACCGTTCAGTGCCACGACGCCAGCATTTCTACGGCAGAGAGCCATGTCGCTGACCGGAGTCCACTGATTGGTGTCCGGATTAAAAGCTTCCACGCTTTTCCTGACCAGAGGACCATCGTGTCCTCCTACAGCGTATAAAATTCCATCTAAAACACCGACACCGGCACCGCTGCGGCGCGCGGTCATGTCTGGCACCGGCTTCCATTGATCCTTCTCAGGATTATAACACTCGACGCTAGAGAGGCATTGTCTGGATACTCCGTCGTAGCCACCGACAGCGTATAATAATCCTTTGACTACGCCTACGCCAACGCTACTTCTACGTGTCGACATCGGCGCGATCATTCTCCATTCGTGTGTTCTTGGATCGTAAACTTCGGCGGAATTTAAACCGGTTGACCCATCGAACCCACCGACCTGCCGACACAAATTATGTTATAAAAAACCAGCAGACAATTAAGGGGCCTTAGTGTGGTAGAGAAAACATCGCATCGCACATTCTGTGGGAATTGGCTTTTAAAGAGAAAAAAGGAAATGCTTACGGCATAAATGCAGTTTCCAAGAACTGCTACGCCCAGCGTTGATCTTCTTGCTTCCATTTCAGGGCAAGGTGACCATTGATCTGTAGCAGAGTCGTAGATATCTACAGTTCGTACTCTAAGAGAACCATTAAATCCTCCAACAGCATACACACGACCACCAAGGACAGACAAGCCTGTATGTTAAAAATTATATGATAGCTAAGAAAAATAATCGTTGATAGTTTTAACAATTATTTACCAGCTCTGCAGCGACGAGTCGGTAATTCCGAAACCTGATACCATTTTTCTTCTTTAAAATCGTAACATTCTACGCTTCTAATTGCTTTTGGTGCTTGTCCCCCCACGACTAATAAAACCTTTGGCAAGCCTCTTGGTTGTCTCGGTTTTGTACGAGGAGTTTTAAACAGTGATTTCTGTTCTCCCTTTAACAGGTGATACTTCAAAGCTTCGATCAGAAAATCTTTACCTGTATAAAACAAATACATGTACGCATTACAGACAGTGTTGAATTTTGAAGTTTATAAAAATCATCGTAACCATTCGATCATAACCATTTCCAAATGGTGCAAATGTTTTAAGGAGAATGCTATCGTTATGATATTTACATTGTAAATTTGCCTTGAGAAGTGGCTCCTCTTCTACGCGTTGCACTAAATATTCTTGGGATAACAAAGGTAAGCGTACGTGTTCCATTAATTGTGCCAAATGAGTTTGCCTCTTCTCTAGATCATGATGCACCCACGATATAACACATTCAAACACCTTCTCCTCCGAAGGTACCATTAAACGATCACTACAAATTAGCTTGGCTACTTGTTGCGGGGCTAATGTTAAAAATTCATCACCATCCACTACTTCTCTATAACATAAAAGTAGGTTTAAATAGCACTAAAGAATATTTAAAGGAACAAATGAAAAATATATTTATAAAGCTTACGAAAAATGTTGTTCGATGTAACTATCGGCGTGTGATAACAATTCTAAACAACTGTGAAGATCGGCGAACGCGCGAATTCCTAAACAATTTGACGGATGCAGTTGAGCTTGTAAAAAGTCGCAACACGCGTCGCGAACATCTGTTAATTGCAAGAGATTCGCGGCTGGTAATAACACCTGCACGTTGTCCTCGGTCACATGAACTTCCGCAGAATATACATATTCGACTAACAACTCAAGAGCAGAATAGTCTACACCTTGTAAAGTTATCCTCTCCTGATCTCTTTCCTCGAAACTTGTGAACATAGCATAAAAATAAGGACTGCAAGCAGCAAGGACCATTTTATGGGCAGGTACTTCTAAGCCTCCATCTGCTACCAAAATCACGTCACATAATAAATTCTTCCTATTGAATAATCATTAAATTAATTTCTCATCTGCACAGGATTGAAAAGTAAAATGAAAGGACCTAAAAGGAGACCCAATAATTTTCTCCCGCTTTTAGGTCTTTACTCTTTTAACATGTTAAGCACCAAATCAGATTGATCTTCCTTTATCTTTAATTTTGCTCCATTATTTTATCCATTATTAAGCATTCTACAAGTGTTTAACTTCGAATAAGAAAAAGGATAAGAACCCTACCAGAAAGGCGCTTAACGTGTTAACAAGTGTATAAAGTAAAATGTTGCATATCTTACTTTCTCATCTCATTGATAACGTCAAATGCCCGATTCGTATGATGATGATTCCTATATGGTGGTTTATCCTTTCCGCTTTCGCGGGGTATGTGCTTTTGCGAACTTTCGTCCAACGAATTTTGACTAGCATATCGGAGCAGCAAGCAGCTAGAAGAAAAATAAGTGTTATCAGTCTAAGCTAATATTAATCTAAGAAAATAATGAATATTGATCAATATTCGAGTAACATTCCAAAGACTTGGGTAACATAAAATTTATACATAAATTGTTATAATAGAAAAATAATATTACCTCCCCTTGTTTTCGGTACCATCGGTATTGGAGACACTTTGCACCTGATTCTGACCTGGGTCCATTTTAACTGTCTTTTAATAAAACCGGAGATCACACTTCAATCAAAAAGAATTCCGATTCGTTCGTGTAAACATCGATTCGGCGAAGCGAGCAGTCATCGTCCCGCGTGGAATCAGCTGTTAAAAGACGCTACCGATTTTGCGTTATCGATATATTTAGTTTCAGGCAGTATTAGCCGCGTGATCGTAATAGCTATTAGCAGGATGTACGATATAAAATAAAAGAACTAACACTTCTGACAACGATATCCCGATGAACAATATATATGTATATATATATACTAGCTAATTAAAGTCTCTGTTTCGGTTCTTAAACGTCACTTAACACACCCGTAAACACCTGCCCGTGACATCCATGATCCATCAGATCCATATCCCCGTAGACATACACGCATTAATTATCAACGAACATAAACATATATAACTGTGGCATCAGATTAATAAAATCTGAAAAATGTCGTTCCCACCAGAGATCTGCGAACGGGCTGCCGCGACAGAGCAATAACTCATTCAGCTCAGCCTGTTTGAGTGGATAATGCATAGATGCACCGAGAAGAGATTAGTAAAAAGTGCCATCCTTGTGGCACCTCGAAATTAGTCAAAACACATTTATTACAGACAAATAATTTTATGGCAATTGGGCAAATTTATAATAAATTTGATTATATTCGAACGTCTCGTAACTTCGTTGTTGTTCTACGCCTATGCAAGCCGCTGCGCATGTAGCGCACCACCATCTACTAAGTTCAGTTAAGTTCTGTGTGCTCCTGCTGTTGATCACATCACGCTACATTATATTTTTCATACGTCAGTTCTATTCTAACAACAGCAACAGCGGGTGTATTAAACCTGCATATTATTTAATCTTTAACGAATCTATAAAACTTGACTTACATTCATCTTCAGCGACTGCAATATTTCACATGTAATTTTCTTTGCATAAATCAACGTGAGTATAAAACAAACAAATGACAATGTTAAGATTAGATTCCACATTTACGTTAACTTAACTCGTATACCCAATATTACAGATCACGATCATGGATTACGAGGATGATTTCTTCTTCGAGGAGGATAAGATGTTGGTTTTATGAATATTTGCTTGCTTAATTGATACATGTCACATCTCGCTCTAAATGTGCTTCTTTTTTCTTGCAACGTGCATGCCTGTATGCCGCGGTGCGGTGGAATAGTTTAGAGGATCGTACAGTATTATCTGCGGATAACACTGAAGAGTTTAAAGAGAATGTTCTTTTATTAACCACCGTGCCAACGGCTAATGTGCAATCGCATCAATCCACAATGGAAGATCGCATGTATGCCTCTCTTATGTTCTCTTATTTACATTTCTATATACGTTCATTGTTACTAAAATCTACTACATCATACAAGTGTGTAAACTATATGTTTTATACTTATTTAATCATTTGGATGTAGACCAGATGTAGAACTGATCCATCAAGATCAGTCTCTTCATCATCTACCCAACTGTACGACGTAAGTTTTACTGGTAATGCAATGTATGGTAATGTCAAGTAGTATTTCATAGATTTTGTAACATCTTACATGTAACATTTACTTGTTATCGTAAAGGTAAGAAGTTAAAGAAAAAATAATCTTTTTATCTTTTTCATTATTTCTTTTTCATTTTTGTCTTTTAGCAAATTATATGAATTTTTTACTATCTTATATTATTAATATATCTTTTATTTATACAGGGGTATGACTATAACTTCTGGCAATGTCGTGATACAAAAAGACAGTGGCAATCTTATAGGCATTAGCATCGGAGGTGGTGCTCCATTATGTCCTTGCTTATATATTGTACAAATCTTTGATAACACACCAGCGGCAATAGATGGGACTTTGCAATCAGGAGATGAGCTTGTAGCAATTAATGGAACCTCAGTTAGAGGGAAAACCAAAGTGGAAGTCGCGAAAATGATTCAATCATGCGATTCTCAAGTCAGTATTAACTATAATAAATTACATGCAGATCCGAAACAAGGCCGCACCCTCGACATAGCTTTAAAGAAGGTATGTGTTCCAAAATTATGCACTTTAGTGAGAAGTTAAATGTACATGTTAAATTCCAGGTAAAACATAGATTGGTCGAAGGAATGGGAAGCGCGACAGCAGACGCACTTGGATTATCGCGCGCTATCCTTTGCAACGATGCACTTGTACAAAGATTAACTGCATTGCAACGTACAGAAAATTTGTATAGGGGCTTGGTTTCCCACGCCAAAGCTACTTTACACGCGTTCTTTGATTTAATACAAATATATAAAAGTACATACATAAATTTCTAATTTAATTTTGAATATCTATTGTTGTTAAAGAAGTTCAGTTATTTGATTTATTTGATATTTTAGTATTTGGGGATGCCTTCGCTGCGATAGGAGTGAGGGAACCACAACCCCGAGCCAGCGAAGCCTTTAGACAATTCGGCGAGCAACATAGGCAAATGGAAAAATTTGGTATAGCCACCTTAAAATGCCTGAAACCGATTTTAAACGATCTTGGAACATACCTTCACAAAGCTATTCCGGATACTCGACTAACCATTAGCAAATACGCCGACGCGAAATTCGAGTATCTTTCCTATTGCCTGAAAGTAAAAGAGTTGGACGACGAAGAACAGAGCTACGCCGCTCTGCAGGAACCACTATACCGAGTAGAAACGGGAAACTATGAGTATCGACTTGTACTGAGATGTCGGCAAGAAGCACGAGCGAGATTTGCAAAGCTCAGGTCCGACGTGCTCGTGAAACTCGAATTGTTGGATAACAAACACGTACAAGATGTTGTCTGGCAATTGCAAAAGTTCGCTGCCGGTCTAGCGAAGTATTATTCTAATACGCGAGATTTATTATCTGCGGTGACGCTGTTCCCAGTTGAAGTCGATTTATCGCATTCGGCATTCCAATACAAATCTACCGGTCCACAAACGTCCGTTGATACGGAAGACACTGAAGAGTTCGAATCCGAAGGAAAAGAAACTACGAACGAGGATTTACTTATAGATACCCAAAACTTTCCCCTTACCACATCGGATACCAATAATTTGTAGCAATGTACTTTATATGCATTGTGCTTTTTAATCAATGCTTTTATCGTGTGTGACGTATTCCTATTACATTCAATTCTGTCTTTCATTAATTTAACGCTACCAAAGATCAGTGCTTTACAAGATTCTGTATTACTTAACAGATGTATATATAAAATACAGTATATTTATTACATCACTAGATCCTCTTGCTGTTTTAAAGAGGATTTGATTTTATCAATAACTTATTCTAATATGAAAAATATGTATTTGTTACATTCCTAATTAATAAATATGCAGTCTCTGTATTACATTACATAATTTTATTTACAACATTATGAGCCCAGGCGTATAATGTTTAGATCTAGAGAAGAAATATGAGAGCTGATTGGAGGTGATAAGAGCAGTGCTGGTTACTAACCAGCACTGTATGAGAATACCATAAGGAGGTGGAGACCTAACCAACTAGATGTTCCGTGCTTCATGATCACTTGAATCAGCGGATGAAAAATATGGCGTGCACAAGGGTAGGTAAACTTCTTGAAGCCTGCAGTAGCAGAAGTAGGGTGAATATCTTAGGAATAGTAGCAAGAAATAAACATGATGTGACCACGGATTCTGCGAAAAAAGTTACTCACACTGGTCAGGTAAAATTTAGGAATACGTAATCGAAGTACATTTAACTAACGAGCTTATTTAAATAAATTTGTTTTGCAATAGTTGTACGACGAAGATGATTATCGCAACGTACGATTTGTAGACAGACCGAAAGAAGTGAACGATAATTGGGCCATTAATTTGATAGCTGAAGTCCCTCCGAATCCAGCTAAGGATAAAATTGTTGCTTGCGATGGGGGTGGTGGACCCTTAGGACATCCAAAAGTTTATATTAATTTGGTAAGAATTATAGAAACTTCAAATCTCAGATGACTTTCTTTACTAATACATTTAATATTTGATTTGCCTTTCAGGATAAGCCTGGTAATCATACTTGCGGATATTGTGGTTTACGTTTCTATAAAGAGGATCATCATTGAATAATAGCATATGACAGATCCAATAGTCAAACTGTAACCTCTGTATGTGTTTCAATATATATTTTTGTTTAAATGTTAAGAATACAAATAAATGTTAAGATGTTGTAGAATAAAAGATCATTTATTTATAATATTTGATTTCAAATGTTTATAATGCGGTTCTTTGACTGTTCATACCTAATGGTATTGCTTGTAATTCAGTCTTCATACAAAGAAATTCACCACAAACGCACATGATACTTAATGATACAATATTTAGGCACCACCAACTAATAGAGGGGAAGCTTGAATTATATGCCCAACAGCATAGTAAATGTATCAAGTGTGCGGTACAAGCAAAGTCCATACACTGTTTCGTTCTCTGTACCAGCCACCACAATGCAATAGCTCCGATCAATGCATTTAGGATAAAAATAATTATGATTAACTGCCCAACAAAATCTCTAACATGTATCTGCTTATAATGAAAAATATAATCTAACGATTTTGTTGATCCTATACAAGTTGTAACGATCCAAATCCATAATCCAAGGCAGAAATACATCACAGTTTGAATAGCAATTATTTGAGATATTATAAGAAATGGATCCCATATTGTTTTACGAAATTGCCCAGAAATGTTATTCATTATTGAGTATTTATGTTGGTTTAATAACAAGCTTTCATTTTGTACATTCCATGTCATACAACTTCATTGTACTCATATTCTTTTTATCTAAAACAAAAGTAAAAATGTAACATAAGAAAGTGAAACTCTGTTAGTATAATAGCACGTTTAGAAAATGGATATATTACTCACATTGTATGTGATAAAGTAAACGAAATTCGAAAAATTCTTAAAAATCATGGAAGGATATAACCAGCTTGTGATTCGTTGACTTGTCAATTTCTATCAATCTACATGAACAGGATTCATTTAATGTGATACCAAATTAACCTTATCCTATAAACATATCGCACAATTGAAATAATTCATTTATATTACTCATACTTCGCAAATTAATGTAAAACTGCTTAAAGTGCTTACTCACATAAATTAATATTAGAAAACATTTAGGAACAATAGATTGATAACTTTATTATGTTTGTATCAACATTTCACGCAAATGCAAACTGATGCAAACATTGTACATATACAGTGTAAACGATGTTCAAACGAATTGTCACTGATGCCTGTATATTGAGTACATATATACAGAATGTCAGACGAAGAACTATGACTAACTTCAGAACAATCGTGATCTCATAAAACGGAGTTTCGAGAAAGTGTATCAGTGTACGTATAATTGAAAGCGGAAGCTCTGCTGCCCGTGTGTTCAACTCGTGATGAATGTGATGCAACTCTCATTTCGATTAAATGCGTAGATCGAAGTTAATTGAAATTATAAAACATGGAGTTCTGGAATTTCATCCGCAATATATTTCGGGGGAACAGATCCGAGGAACCTAGAAATCTTCAGCCATATGGAGAATCAGTATGGCAAAATGATATTATTGATACCTCTAGGTAATAGATATCCGTCATGTATATTATTTTATTTAGTTTGTGTTCACACGAATAACTAAAGAACTGTTAACTTTATTGTAAAATATTCAAAATTATAGGCATTTCAGAGAGCCTGAACACTTTCACATCTTTACCGATCCCTTACAAATGACGAGGTTCTTTGAGTCCCAAATGGAGAACATGTTATTATCTTTCTTTTATGGATTTAATGGGGGTATGTACAAAAGTAAAAAATGTATTCTTCATGTATTAATAAGAAAGTATTATTATGTAATAAAATTCTGAAACTTTGCTTAGGGAATGAAGCAGACACAAGGCATTCGTTTAATGTTTTCCCGTTTGAACCTCCTCAGGAAGGTAATGTACGAGATCAATTTCTGAAACCAAGTAACGATCAGCAAGTATTAAAGGAGGACACAGATTTAGATGGAAAGTTAGTAATTGAACTTAATAACAGTTATTATATTTAGTTAATGAATTTGTTTGAGCTTAAGTTCTTGTAAATTTCAATAGAGTTACTCCAGACAACTTTCCCCACATTTGGAATGAAATTGAATCAAATATCAAAAAACCAAACTTGGAAATAACTAAACCATTCATAAGCGGGTTCAGCAAATCTACAACAAAAGTATGTGTCCGTAATCCTGATGGCACAATAGAACAGAAGCAAATTGTTAGAGATTCCGAAGGAAATGAGGAAACAGTTATAACTCGTCGAAGCGGTGATCAAACTCACACAATTATTACAAGGAAAGACAAAAACGGTGTGGAAACAAAAATAGAAGATTTCAGTCATGCAGGTGAAGATCAGAAACTCATGTAAAATACTAATAAAATATTAGTTTTACAAGTACTATATGAATAATGAATATGATGTTTATTTTAGGTGAAGTCGAAGATAAAGGGAAACTGCCATTGAACGAAGACATTAGTTTCCCTAAAATTGGTTTTAATTCCTTTCCTTGGGGCAAATTTTTTAAATTTGATCCAACTGAATCTAGATAAATGCTAATTATTCATAGTTTGTAACTTAGAATCAACATACATGGATTAGAACAAATTGTAGTCAATCTAACAGATTATGCAGATATTTCATGTATAACTTGAAATAAATTTACCTCAATACACTAAATATATTGTAATGGTTTTATAAACCCGTTTGTGTATGAACATTCCTATCGGAGCAACTATATACATGTTGTTTTTTTCAAATTTTATTAAGCAAAAATTTTTAATATATAATATACATTGACATATTCCTTCGAATTTTACTGTAAATAATAGGTAAGTGACCCTGATTATAAATGCTTCAAAATATATTTATTATATTAAAGATTTTAACAGCCCAAGAAATGATAAATAATAACATACAGATACGTTAAAAGAAAATTAAGTAGAAGTTCATTCAGTTGCACAAGTATCTTTAAAAAGTAAATAGTTTCGTACACTGTGGATAAAAGATATAAAACTTAAAATACACATTGTACAAAATTTATGATACAAGTATATATACGCATTTGAAATTATTTGTCAGGGGTAGAACATGTAAAGAGTATTTGGCTATTCTTGGAAAACATTTTAAGAGGTAACTCTCAGATTTGACAGAAGATAAAAATTGATGAACAAATTGAGATTGAAGCTTCATTTCTTACTTCTGAGCATGACAATTGTTAATTTGTAACTGCTAAATGCAATCATAATTTTTTTGTTCTTGATTCTTACCTTATTTTCTCTTTAACGTGCCAATAGGAAAAGAATTCTTATATTCATCTTTTTTTCAATCACCTAATCTTATGTCTCCTAGTTAGGCGTTCTATTCTCATATTTCTCACATGCCTATGATAGTTAACAAATAAAGTTCCAAACGTCACTTTTCCATTCTTAATTTTTGTCTTATCCTTGATACCTGGAATTACCTTTTAAAACATTTGTCAATCGAAGCCGAACACTCTGTATTATATTATAAATATTTGTTGTATTTTTATTTAATATTATGTTGTTATTACAATGCGCTTCTCGTCTATTTAATTTGTGTGTACATATATACAATTTTATACTGCATGCATGTTAAACGGTTAATTATTTCTTACATTAATTACAATATCTATTTGTACATATATGTGTGCATACATGCACACACAAATTGTTGAGTTAACAAATTTCATGTTTAATGCCCTAAGATCATAACAGGCAAACTACTAAAATTATATCTGACATCATAGACATGCGTTTATCAATCGTATGGTAAATTACAATATGAACTCTTCTAATTAACTGAGAAACAAACTCAGTAATTTTAACAATAATCATTTTACAGTATAAATTAATAATGTATTTAATTTTGCTTTAAAAAGACGTTTATCTTTACGATTAGGACAAGACATGAAATTGTTATGGAAAATACGACGTATTAATAGTTCAATATGTACAATATTTAATAATAATTTCCGCAAATCCTTTATTAGGGAATGAGACACAAAGATATCGTAGAAACCATCAATAATTCGCAATAATTAAATACGTCTATCCAAGCATTAAAACAAATTTCAAGTAATCTTTAATTAAAAGCAATTATTTTGGCATTTTTGTTTCACATTATTACTCCTATGAACTTGTCGTAACTTCTCTTTTTCAAATATTTACAAAATGTTTAAATATTTCCTCTGCATATCACTGGTATTTTCTACGAATTTTATACGTTTAGATTTAACTGCACCGTATAAAATAAATCGATGAAAGAATACAATCATTTCAATTAAAATTAATAAAAAGATTTTCCATACTAACAGAAACACATCTATTACTTCAGGAGGCATTCTGCGATTGTGAATGACATTTTTTAAACCATTCTTAAAAGAAGGACCCAGTTCTTTTTCATCAGTAGATAGTATTAGGTTTTTGTCGAGTACATGATTACTTCGAGGAGATTCTTTATACATTTACTGGAACCTAATGCAAACTTTAATAATTCTTTAGAAAAAAATTGTTCAATATTGTCTAAAAAATAGTATCCGAAGTTAGACTGGATCTTTAAAGGAATTCTTGTTTAAAAACATGATTTCACTCTTAAGGACAAAGTAAAACAATGTATTCCTTCTACTACTATTCTACAATACAGTTTCAAATGTATTGCATGTCTATCATTTTTCAGTTGCTTTCGCATACCGTGATAAATCCTATCTAACAAGATTTGCATATGTAAATAGTAATTTTACAGGCGAACATACAGAAGATACAGGGTACACATGTACCGATTTTCTTTCCTGCGTCAGCGTTATCCTCGCCTTTCTTATCATTTTGTGTTAATAAGAATAAAAGTAACTAAGAAAAGTGAGGATGGAGGAATATTTTTTAACGCTGCATTTCTTAATTTTTATCACTTCATGGAATAGTACATTTAACAAAGTATATTTATTCTTGACCAAAACCTTCTGTTTCTTCAATAGCATAATTTAATTTTTCTACTAGCTGATCGTAACTCTTGTATGGTGGTAAATCCAATCTATTGAAGCAGGTATGCGATCTAGGTAACCATGTATCTTTCCCTACCTTTTCTATACAAAATCTCTGAGGTCCGTTGCTCCCTGAGAAAATAGTAAACCCAATTTTGAATATGAGCTAGTTTATACGTTATGCCTTTTTAATTACTTACCCATTAATTCTGCGAATCCTCCAACAGGCACTCGGCAAGTACCTGTCACGAACTGCAAAAGTCGAGCTCGTTTCTCACTGTCTGTCCGCGTTACAAACTGAATAAATCATACAAGTACAATAAATATATAGAACCTTTTAAAAGATGCACATTAAACAGACATTTAAAATACAAACCTGCCAAAACCATAAAATTTGCTTGCTGCTTCGTGTATAATGTCTATAAATCGTATTCCGTTGCCAGTCTTCTACATCTATTTCCTGCATACCGCAAAGCATAAGCTCCAATTCACGTTCGTCGAAATATTTTAACCATTCTAATGGTACAACTGAATTAAAACCTTCCAAAAATGCTTTAGTTTGGTCCTCTATACCTCTCGTCATTCTCCATTCTGTCATCAATCTTATATAAGGAAAACATAAAATAAATAAATTAATCAATAACTATAAAAACATCAGCTTCATGAAGTATGAGCAGTAACAGTACCTAATATACTCTTCTTTATTATCTTCAACAACCCTAACTTTGTCACCACCTTCTTTCAATTCGTGATGTATCACTTGACCAAGAATTTCAAAATCAACACTATAATACAATTCGAGACCGCATTCGTCAATGTTATTTTCCTTTATCCACACGAGAGATTTATAGAATTCCGGGTCAATGGACTCGATATCTTTCATAACTAATTTCTTGTTTAACATACGTTTATAAAATGGCATAGTAAATCCACTGTAGATAAACCGTCCATGATAAAGAGCCTGTGAGCAGTGAATGCATCAAGGTAAATGCATTGTTGTATGAAGTCATGTTATTAAATGTTAGTAAATATAATATAAATAAATACCATTGCTATAAATCGCCCAATAAATTTAAAATATTGTAAATGATCAGGATTGACATAAGATGCTGGATTAATTTGCAAACTGTAGTTGTTCTTATTGGCATATTCGAATAAACAATACATTGGATTTAATACTTCATGACTCAACAAGAAAAACCACTCCCTGGAATTAAAATTTGTTATCCAACTAGTTTTCACTATCTTAAATAATAAGACCACTCTAACACTCACAAGATATTATACCAAAGTATTCCCATTGTTTTTAATAAAATTTAGCAGACTCTCATAAAATTATTTTACATGTATGTTTTCTTATTACAAAAGTAAACCATTTTTTCTTAGAACGCAGTGAATGAGTTAGAGCGGCTTTATGATAAAAGTTTGAAATAATATTTATTGTACCTTGATACACCTCCATAATCCAACCCCTCTTCTCCTTTAAAGATAATGTACAATCTGCGTCTTAATGCAAAAGCCTCTGCATTCATAATTTGATGGTACGAATCTTCGAATAACGTTTGTCGATTAACACTTATTTTAATATGATTTGGCAATGCGTTCGTTTGACATAAGAAACGAAATTGCGATAACTTCCATCGAAATGATCTTTCATACGCTCTTGGCACGCGGTAAGTACCTTTTGGACTAAATAACAATATACCAATAAGCAATACAATGAAAATAGCAATACAAGATATACGATAAAAAGAATATACCCAATTTCTGTTCATTGGCGTATTTCTCTATAATTTTATATTACTTCGAAATGATAGAAAAATAAGTTATTGAGGTGAAATTCTGACATAAACAGAAATTGGGACAATTATCTTAGTACAGAAGATTTAGAAATAAAGACAAACCCTTTAGGTGCACCAGGTCTTGGATCTTGAAACGTGGTAGTCCTCGTATTATGATCTACAAAATATCGAACTCCATCTTCGGTTAATCGTATTTCCCAGCCATCTGGTAATGGTGGTTCATCGATTCCAGTCTCTTGACCCTGTGTTCTAGGATCTTCCCACTGTGTAGTACGGTTTTGATGATTCACATAATAAACCCTTCCTTCTGGTTGTTTACGTCTTTCCCATCCAGCAGGCAATGGTCCCAAAGCATCATCAATGTCAGCCAATGATGTCGATAGTTCGGCTATGGCTGCTTGACTTCCATGTGCCTACACATGTTTAAAGTAAACTTTAAATAGAAATGTTCGGTGATTTACTCTATACACAAAAGGAATTAAAATTGCTTATTACTTACTTGAGGATAAAGAAACCGTTGATTACCTTGTTGTACCACATGCTGTCTTTCACCTTGCCAGTGTTGAAAATGCTGTAATCTTTCTGTATTTGGTCTTTGCCATGTCGTGCTTCTTGTGTTATGATCAACATAATAAATTCTGCCTCTTGGGTCTCGACGAACCTCCCACCCTGGTGGTAAAGGTTGTGGTCTTTCCCAAGAAGTACTTCGCGTATTATGATCAACATAATATCTAAATGAAATCAAATAATGTTAAACATAACATCTTAACGTAAAAGTACATTTCACTTAAATAATACAACCTTCTGCCATAAATATCGTATCTCATTTCCCAACCAGGTGGTAGGGGTTCCTCGGAATGGCTCGTAGGCTCAACTTCTGTAATTATCGAACTGAGTCCAGGCTGAGATGATGGGCCAAGTACGATAACTGGTTGCCCTGGCAGCGAAGGACAACGTGGATGCCTCGGACGATCGTTTTGAGTAATCAATCTACGAGCTTCAGCCACGCATGCTTCCGTAAGCCCTGGTACACGATTTTCCGTTACAAGATACACTGCAGGCTGTTGCTCCTGATGAGAACCATCTTGCAAAGTAAACGTCACAGGTTGTTCTGCTTGAGAACTTCCTTGATTATCTGTCACATAATATTAATCGAAATTTATTTGTTGCCAGAGCGTGCAATAGTTTAATAAACGTTTTATGCTCTAACCTGCTCTCATATTTCCATAACCATCAGGAACAATTTGTTCTGTTCGAGAATTACTTTCTCTAGGAACAGACTGCTCTGATCTATTATGCGTACATCCATCAGTATTGGTTACAGTTAATTGACCCGATCTTGAAATTTCAACTGGCCCAGGTATTAGCGACGATTGAGAGATGTTACCACCCTCTGAGAGGGGAACCCTTTCATTTATTGTAGCAGATGCATTTGCTGCTGGACGTTCTACTTGATTATTGACTACAAGTGATTGATTAGATCTAGAAACGCCAACTATTCCAGATAATACTGCTAATTGCTCAAATTGAGAAACGTTACAATTCTCCGAGGTGGGAGTTCTTTCATTTAGTGTACCAGGAATATGGCCAGTTGTATGTTCTAATCGGGTATTGGCGACATTCGACTGATTAGATCTAGAAGTGCCAACTGTCCCAGGTAATACTGCTGATTGTTCAATTTGGGAAATACTACGACTCTCTGATACAGGAACCCTCTCGTTTACTGTACCAGGGAAATGGTTTGACGCAGACATTTGACGTATATCTGATAAGGATGTTGGATAGCGTCTTGATAAAGTTACAACGGATTTGTCTGCTGGTGATACTGCATGTCCATTGGACAAAGGAGTTGATGTTACGGCTTCTGCCTGCTCGTTACTCTTATTAGCGCTAGCTTGCTCACTTCCATTATTGTAAGGAGAATTTTGATAAGTCTTTGTCAACGCTCCGTGAAAGGTAGATGATGCACCGTGTTTAGGTGCGTGCAGTCTCATACGTGCGCGAATTCCCCCGTTAAGAATACTACTATTGCTAACAGCATCGTTACTTGAAACACCTAAAAATTAATTTCACATTCTTCTATTCATATTTTAAATACATAATACACATATACATGTGCATTTAAGAACAGTTATTTTCATTAGTACACATTAATCTAATTTCTTACCATCAAAAGGTATACAAGCAGATTGCGTTTGACATGATGTTGACTCGTTAACACTCATTGACGATGCATTTGGCATATTAATTTTCAATCCATCAAATACCGTGATCAACTCTCCAACTTTACATAATTGAGAATCATGTTTATTCTCACTCATTAAATCGAATGTTACCTCCATGTTTTCTAGTTTTCCATTATAGTGGGATAATACATGTGATAGGCGGATCTTCTTTTCCCCTATCAATGTATCCTTTCGAAACGTGCTGTGATCTAACAATCGGAAATGCAACAGTGAGTATGGAGTCACAAGTATTGTGAATTCCTCGTTCCATTTTGGTTGATACGTAGATTTTGAAACTTCTGTTTTGCGAGGACTTTTATCGTCAACAGAAAACTCTACGTAAGGATTAGGCTTCAAAAATGTAGAACTTCTTAATATAGCACCTTCAACTAAAACAAACAAATTTACTATATCAAGCACTGATAGCATTACAAGTTCTTTCAGTTTAGATTCTACTTGGAAAAACACAAGCTATAATTCTTATATCTCTCAATGTTCAAATTAAAATAATTTTTAGTAAGTGAAGAAATTATCATGTTTGTCTCTCGAACTGTCTGATATATACAAACAATAAGTTTACTTATATGACAACAAGTCATTTCATTATTTTATTGAAAACATAATTTCCTATTTAGCTCAACATGTTTGATTTGGACTTTCATGCATGATCACTACCTTGATGCTTGTAGTGATAACTTATTGTATGCAGAGTGTCTCAGATAACAGCCGTTTAACATATCTACTAAGAGGCAACTGATAATAAAAAAAAAATATGAAGAGACATTAGCTTTATCTTTTATGCACAATAATAATAAGCTAAAATAATTATCTGATTCATAGTCTCTTAATGAAAACTTGGAACAGTAGAGAAGAGAAGAAACTTGCAAATGATATGTATAGAACTTACTTGTAATGCTTAATTGGTGAAAACCAGACGAAGCCACTTCTTCTTCAGAATGAGACATTGTACAGAGTTTACTATAATCTAATAGAATAGTTCTTGAGAGTTCATAATTTTTTTTACTATTTACATATGAGTTCCACCTGCAATATTTGATGATCTTAATCAATAAAGCAAGCAAGTAAAGGTGTAAGTCATTGAAGAATCACTCTACAGAACAGTTGTTATTATATGATAACAAACAGAGGCGATAACTGAATCAGGTTAGGCAGATAAATTACGTTGCATTGTTATTTTAAAGGAAAAACCAGTTCTCGATTTTCTATTCGAGGAACAGTGGAAAAGATGTGGTTAAAAGAAAATTGTACGCTGTACAATGAACGTACGCGTTATCGCACAAAGGAACGACGTGCAATAAGGTGTAAAAGAAACCCGTGACGACTTTCACATATTAAATTAAAAACAACATTGGCACACTGGTATCCTTTCTAAACGAGCGAATACTGAAACTGCTCGAATGATGAGTAAACAATAATGATACATACGGATACAGTCCGAATGAATTGTTTTAAATGCGTCCAACACCAATGCATTGCCCGTCTTTAAGGCTAATCTTTATAATAAAAAGAGAGTTCTTTTTATCACTTACAATTTTTATTATCACAACTTCGTTATCAGTAGGTCACCATCTTTTCATACATCAAAGGTAGGAATGTAGGAACCTTTTGTAATATGCGAATCACTAGGCGGATGCGCGCGCATACGTTAAATGTATTGCCGTAAAAAATAAATTGCACTAACTGACTACATTTGCTTCAATCATTTTGTTAATTCGAAGTGTTCTATTTATTCTTGCTTACGCATATTGTTATCATGAGAAACGTCTACATGTACGTNCTATATGTACGTATGAAATGCAATTCTTCAGCTACGATTAAATTTTTGAATAACAATTATCCCGGTCCCTTCTTGTAGCCAACTTACTAAATTGCTTTCATAAGGTCAATTTTTTGGGCATGCGCGATCGGACGCGCAGAGAGGGGAGATGCTCACAATTTGCATACATGCATTGCCCCCTGCAGGTTTTAAACTGAAATGAACTTTGCAAGCCTTCACTGGATCTGGCTAAATCCATGTGACACGTGCACGTTGGCGCACGTTATCAAACAAGACAATGTCAGATAGTCAACTGTAGTACACTATAATTGTTTGCATACAACTGTAATTGTTTGTGCACTTACCGCGTTGTATGTGTGAGTTGAGTATTCGTTGTATTCTATTTTGTTCTATTTTTTGTGAGCAATTTACGAATACTTAGCTATCTCTCAGTAAAACAAACAAAGAACTTCCTCTTCTCCGGCTCAAAATAAGGGTGTATAGAAAATGACGGGAAAAGAGCAATTCGATGAACTCCTGGGTGGTTCTGAGCAGCTACCACCAGAAGTTCATATTATGAAGCTTGTATCCGCGCGAGCAAGCGAAATTGCTGCAATGACGTATTCCATAGGTATGATAATTGTCCTAATTTGCTTCGATGAATTGAATGTGTCTTACTTCTTCAGGAAACTAACTGTTAAAATTAACGTTGGTTTACATATTAATTGTATTTTGCAGAGAATCCTCAACAAACGAAACTTGTATTTCAAAAATTACCAGTCTATATGCGTAGGCGTGTTATGTCACATAATATGAAACGTTTACCGCGCCGATTACAGGAAGTGCATTTAAGTCAAATGACCAAGTCTGGTTTGCCACCAAAAGTTAAAAGACCTTCGCGTAAATATCGCAGGCGTCCGCGCAATTTGCTTGCTGAATACAATCGAAGGCAAAGAAAGAAAATGTGGTTGGAGACTCATATCTGGCATGCAAAGCGTTTTCATATGGTAGAAAAATGGGGCTACAGAATAGCCAGTTTTGCAAACGAAAAATGCTTCAGAGCCAATTATCGTGCTGTTGCACGACACTGCCTCATGCAAGACATTTCATATTACACATGCGTCGAAATTAATGGCCCCGAAGAAACTATAAAAGAGACATTAAAAAATCATTGCAATCCATCTGAATTAACATTTGCAGCAAAGATTTTTACAACGGGAAGCCGCGAGGGAACTGTTATGTTTTTCAAGAAAAGTAGTTACCCTCGATTTCCGATTGGGCGTGTAAATTTTTTATGGAAACCCAGTCAGTCCACTGTAAGAACTATTTGGATTTGGGTGCATCCATCCTTCCTCGATGATTTTATCGCGGAAATTATATTTAGCTTTGAATTTAAGTCCACACATTCAACATCTGAGAACAGTCAGATGTTGGTAGAGTCTAACTCCTATATCAATGAAAATGATTGTGAATTGATTATTCATAAGAATACTCTTAACCGGTTCCGTTTTTATGGGCCATTAACAATGAGCATTTTGACGGATGCTTTTCATTTGCCAAATTTTGAGAAAGAATTGCATTCAAAATTAGGTGTCACAAAATTTGAAAATAATCAAATGGATTGTGAGGAGGAATTAAAAGATTCTGATAAATCGTGGCATGTTGATTATTACAGTAATCAAGAACATATGGAATCATTAAAAATACAAAAACAGTTATGGCAAATGTTAAAAACGCTGCAATCTCCTAGTCAGTTACCGCCAAATATTGTTCTTGGTTTTACAGTCTTAGATCCAAGATTTTATCTACCTAATAAGAGAACTAAACTTCAAAGACCGATGCAAGCAGTGAATGCAATGTCAATTCTACCCCCAAATGCAAGTGCCAGTCCAATTTGGGAACACGAAATCAGACGAAAAGTCACTAGGATATGTGCAACAACAGGCGCAATTAACAAATTGAGAAGTAAATGCTTGGTACCTGGCTCAAGGAATGATGAGTATTTCAATGAACAAATTATGGCAAAAATACCTATTCTAATGATTCAAAGACCTGGCATTGGTACAACAGGTAATTGTTAGCAGTTACTTCATCGTTCAAGACTAAATATATAATAAGACTAAATATATTATTCGTAGGTCTAGGTTCTGGAGTAGATATTATCATACCATCCAACTGGGCAATGCCATTTTGGCTTGCTTGCATACTTCGGTGCGTAAGAATTGGAGCGCTCAGAGAGTCAACATCTATAGCGTTTGAATACCAAAATATGCAATCACCAGATCTCAATGATCCAGACACACTTGCTTATGAGAGAGAAGCATTGAGTACTAACTTAGAGTTAAGAGCAAAATATTTTCGTTATCCACCGAATAAACGAGTGAATTTTGTGAAACTTGGAATTTCTAGTCCTTTCTTTTGCGAATGGAAACTTTTAATGAAAGAATGGGCAAACACAGAAGAATTTAATGTACTGAGAAATCGTAAATTGATACAATTGTT
>SHCU01000626.1:9396-20478 GCA_004307685.1 Ceratina australensis | reverse complement strand
TTGATTTACAGCATTTAGCGATAATATACGCCAGAAAGTCCAAGTAAAATGATGCATATTGATCATAAAATCATGATTTGTATTACATGTGTTAACACACATTCAGAATTTAAGAATGAAGGAATTTAAGATTTCTGATAATAATCACGCTAAGAATAAGGATTGTTAATATTTTAACAGGCAAGATTTTGACATTTAATAGTCTTACAATGCCACTTCATATACAAATGGCGAAGTACATATGTCTTCCCATGTTCAATGTCACAAACTAAATAAATTACCGATAAACAAATATATCTTTTTATAACATTCTACGTCAAAGATGGATGCGCTCGTAGCAATAGCGTATTTAATAATTTCGTAGACACCCTTTAAAAATATTTACAAAATGTAATGACAACCTATTAGGAATATGTTTAATTCTTTAAATAATAAATTAAATTTGTTATAGTATATAGTTAATGGTGTTTTCACTCCAAATAATATTCATATGTTTAATTTTTGCTATACATACAATTATATTTTTTTATGGATAATTTATTTTGTACAGAGGAATTGGAATTATTTATTAAAAGTCATTACAAAATTAATTATTCTAAATTTATTGTTACCATATAGTATAGAAATTTTTACAGATGAATGACTTTACTAAATTAAAGTAAAAACCAATGTCGACCTTACTTAAGAAACATATGAGAAATCACCTGCGATAATTTTGATTTTGATTACCACCTCCACTACCTCCGGCGTGACTTAAAAATGCTAAATGACCTTTAGGACATTTGTTGGCATAATGACCTTTTGTTCCACATTTATAACAAGTGACTTCTTCAAGTGGTTTTTGTGGTCCTCTTGGGGGTGGCCCATTGTGCATATTCATATGATGGGGGGCATGAGAGTTGCCTTCTATCTCTTGCCTGACTTGTGCTTCACGTACATCTGGTGGCATTTTATTGCAGTAAATTGCTTTATGACCACCTTCACCACAGAAATGACATGTAATCATTACTTTCTTCCCTTCTTTGGGTTGCATATCTTGCACTGCTGGTAATTCAAATCTTGGACTAAAAATACGAAATAATAAAGCATGACAGTGTACTTGTACTTTGAATAAAACATATTTTGTAGATGCTTTAGATGCTTAAAAACTTACTGCATGTATTTACAATTTGGTCCATCAGGACAGAATCCAGCTAAATATGCCATACATAAAACCCTTCTAACGTGTCTATGCCTACACAATGGTCCATGTCTACAGAATCCACGATCGTACCATGGACAATCTCTCACTTTAGTCTCTGGGTCAATATGTAGAAATGGACATTCCTTATTGTGACATGCATCTAATAATTCATAACTGATCTTAATACAGGTATACTGGAATAGCTTAATAATATCACAAAGTATGTTAAAAAAGAAAACATTATTTTTGTATAAATACATATATTCTTGGGGGTAAAAATATCATCAGTCAATATTATAACAATATCATTGGACGTATGTACTTACTAAACCTAGAATAAAAATAACATTCTGGCATTTTTGTCATATCATATTCATGTAAAAATTCACATTGGTCACCCTTTTTGCAAAGACCTCTTAACCAATGTTTACATACAATTGTACGATCTCCTCTAACATGCCTAAATGGACAAGAGGCACCTTTGACACATGTACCTCTTGGATAAAATTGACATACAGCAGCAGTAGATTCTAAAAGTGATTTTAATTAATAATATAATATAAATTATTAAATAAATATCAGTCAAAATGTCACAGTTGACATCTTTTTTATATAGAATGCAGCTAATAACATTTATTTCACATTTTAATTCATTTGAATTACTTGAAGATTTTCATAACATAACCCAACGAAACATGGTACACAAAACTTATCACGTACTATCCATTCCAGTAAAAGGTAAAGGAAGTGCTCCATATTGTTCATCAAGAGCAATTTCAATATCAAATCTCATATTATCCACACTCGCTACTATGCACTCCATTGTTCGATATTTCAACAAATATAAATCTATCCCTCTTCGGAGGATACAACAATCATTATTCAAATATGATGAACACGTGCGTGTGTCGTAGAGCCGCTTTCACAGTGTATGTTACTGGTTGCTGTGTAAGTGGAGCATCTGATTTTCAATGGCTCCCGTCCTCAATCTGGCACCTTTGCATGGTGCTGCAAACCGTTGCGTTTTACCATCTACGTATTAGCTACGCATAGGAGCTGAACGATTCGTTGCGCCGGTCCGCTTGCAGATCTCTGGCACTCTCATCGTTTCCTCCCCTCTTCCTATGAATTACATGATTGAACGGGCTGGAGCGGTGTCTTGATCGCGTTTCGTGTTCGATGATCGAACATGTTCACCGAAAATAATATTAATCATCCTGCTTTGTGGGCAGACGTAGTCGTATACGCATAAGTGAGAGCCTGTGTGTCGGTGTATATTTTTCAACGCTGTGATTTGTGCCGAGATCTCGTGTACCGTAAAGGGATTTACGTCGTACGTGGTGCACGCTTCCTCATATTTTTTATACTGAACCGTCTATAGGTCATTGTGTTTCCGATTCCCTTGAGTATACTCGTCGTCGCCGTACTCGGCAATCTTTCTTCCCATCGTCTTCTCGTTGCGGGTGCCATCGATTCGACATCGAGTTAAACATGATGCCGAAGTCGTTGTTGTTCCTCTGGTTTGCCGCCGCGGTTCTCCTCCTGGGTAAATATACTTGTGATTCTCGTCTTTTCTCTACGAACAGTTACACGAATACACGGAGATCGACGTGCATGATGAGCATCGAGAAACTACGTTCTCATTTATTGTCGACTACAAATTGATCGAATATGTCGTCGTTCGAGGAAACTTCCTTTTTTTCGGGCCGTTAAGTAGCCCCCTCGTACTCGTTGGCTTTTTTCTTTATTTTTCTGCGCTACTCCTTGTCTCGTAGCGTTAGTCGCCTGTATGTGTGTGCGCTCGCGCGTACTGATCGCCGTGTTTTCGTTGCTGTACCGCAGTGATTTGATATGAACGTGTTTCCACGGTGCTTCGAACGTTTTAAAGAGACTTCGTACGTAACGGAAGCAATTTCGAAATCATTCTTTTTCGTTTTGCTATGTCTTGTAAATAATTATCGTGGTTGTTGTTTACTTACTATTCCGTAATATTATCGATTGATTTCTTTTCCGGACATTTCCTGGATGACCAGGTGAGGGTCGGGATAAACTTTCACCTACGAGTAACAATGGATCTCTTCCTGGATCAGCGGATGCGACGTTGAAAAATGACTCTGAGAGAGATGGAACCGTGGAAGCGAGCGCTGTGTCCAGTAAAATCGGCGGTACCGTTACCGAGAAATCCCTGACAATGACGACAATGGTTTCTCCGAACACGGAAGTTAAACCGATCCAAGTAAAACAACCTGATGAGAGTTTGGTCAATCAAAATCATTCTACTTCTCAAGCATCAGCCACTGTTACAACTGTGACTGCTCCACCTGCCGTTCCTCCTTCCATTAATGCTACTACTGTGACCATTGAAAGTTCTACGAATGAATCCGCTACCACTACTCATACTGCTGCTGCTGCCGAGAATACGTCGCCCGTGCCGATTCGACAAACGGTTGTGCATGCTCCCCAGAGCTCTGCGAGTTTCATCTCCCCTAAAACTGGTAAATGGATAGTTAATGCGACGAACCGAGTCTGTCTGGTGGTACAGATGGCCGTGACGCTTAATGTCTCTTACACTGATGTCAATAACAAGGTTCGTATTACTGTCTGTATCGTGACGCTTGTATTCGGGTGAATGGATGGGGAACCAGATAACGAACGATAGCTGGTTTTTTCTGATGAATTGTGATTTTTTCAGACATCCTCTCAAATGTTTGAGATACCAGCTGACAATACGACAAAAGCGAGCGGATTCTGTGGCGAGAAAGAGCAGAATTTGACGTTGGAATGGCCTACTAAAACTGATTCAACAATTGCTTATGCCAACCTGACGATACATTTCGTCAAAAATGAAACTGAAAAGAATTATGCCCTCCGTCAGATGGACGTCTCTTTGCCAGCGATAAATTTCCCGAATTCAACGCTGAGTAAGCTCATCCTTTTTTATTCTACCTTGTTTTCCTTAACGACTAACTATTTGGAGAGCACTGTCCTGCTATTCTGTGTACAATAATACGATTTTTCTCTGTGCTTTCTCTTGTATCGAGTATCATTTTCGATATTGCCGATAGATGGAACGTCCCTAAATCTGATCTACAATGCCTCGTCGTCTGATGATTATGTGGTTGGATTGACCGAATCCTACCGATGCTTGAAGCGGCAAACGCTTTGGCTGAAACAGATCGCTCCTGTCGCCGTTGATGATGATGATAAGACCGATCGGAAGAACGAAACGTCCGCCGGTTACTTAATGGTATCCGATCTGCAGTTTCAGGCATTCAAAGCTGATAATTCGATTGTTTTTGGTTTGGGTAAGCAGCAATAGCAGTAGCAATGCAAGAATGATTTGTCCGTTCGTCGAAAATGAAATGGTTCTTTGCGCGTGCTATCACAGCCCATCCATCACCTCGTGGATTAGATTAATTCTTGTTTTTTTGTTTGTTTACAGCCAAAGATTGCGCCTACGATACACCAGACGTTGTACCGATAGCTGTGGGCTGTGCATTGGCAGCATTGGTAGTTATAGTGTTGGTCGCGTACTTGATTGGACGCCGACGAAATCTATCCCATGGATACCTTAGCATGTAATGGGTCGCTTCAACGTACGTTTCTACCTTTAATTTTTCCTTTGTCAAGTGCGGTAATTCGGTGAATAACCCTTCCGTTCGGTTTATATGTATCTGATATAATTGATGTGTTTCGATGCTGTTCGCGAAATTTGGCCGAATGTATTTGCCCACTTTATGGCGACACAGGTGATGACTGTTTGAACCGCAAAGCGATCGACAAAACGTGATGTCGCGCGTGTACGTTGGAAGAGTAAAAGTGCGTAAGATTTATGGCCGATACGCAAGGTATGTGTGGCAGCATCTGTTTACGGAATTTGTTATTTGATCAATCAAATAAAGTCGTGATATTACGATGAGATAGAAAGTATGTGTATAAAATATTCGAAAGACATGTATAAAATATAATTGTTATTATTTTTAGTATCGCCGCTCTTAGGACGTTGCTATCGAATCGCGATTATAGTTGACGAATAAAACTAATTAATTTTGAAATTGCGTGTCTTCCTCTCTGTAATATCCCCCCACGCCCTCATGTATGTTTAATATGTTCGATTTATGTGCTCGTAATAATAAGAAAAAATATAAGATTTGAATCTTCAAGGAACAAATCGTACGATCGTTTGTACCTTCTATACTAACGGACTGAGTGTGTTGCTGCGCGCGGTAGAAATTGATATGAATATGAAACGGCACACACGGAACGAAATATAACCTGCGACCGTGGCCCCCCACGGAGCTACGTACGTATCTCATCTCCGCACGTTACTCCGCCTCCGTATTACAATTGTATCGCTTTGGCTCGCTCCTATTGTGTTTTTGTGCCATCGCTTGTATTCCGTTCGATTCCGAAAACAGCATGCGACACGCGGTGTGCTGCCTATATTTTTTATTTTTTTTGACAACAGATATGACATAACCTAACCTATTCACCTGGCGTGGTTGAAAATAGTCACGCGTCGATACGTCCCCACTGCTTGATAAATAATAAATGAATACGGCCAGTGAGTTGCTACGGAAAATTTACATCGCGAGGCTTGACATCTTCTTGAACCATTTCCGTTCTAAATCTCAGGTACGATAAGCCAACTTCTCTTCGACCATTCTGTATCCCCGCGCGTTCGCTCGTCGAGCGTATGTACGTGCCACGAAGTTCGTGTTGTTGCGTGTCCGCGAAGAGAGGTTATTCTTCGTTTTTCGTTTAATCGTGCGCGATGAAATTGTTTGTCAAAATTGTTTATCAAAAAGTAGTGCTCTGAAACAAGCGAGCCGTACACGCATAGGTATTCTGTCTGTATTGTTCGATTTGGAAACGGGAGTCACGGTGCTAGTCACGGCGCGATACTATGATGTCTGAGATCAAGCAGCCAAGTTACACGAGTATGAATAATCATTTTTATTTGTTATAATGGTTTAACGATTCGCCCGCGATTCGAATATCCGACGTGAACCGTTGATACCGATGTACGAAGGTTGAATCGTTTCTCTAATATTCATTATATTCATTACTGGCCATTTAATACTCTCATCTTTCTGTTTGTTTGTACACATGTCGCCCGTACATCGGTTCCTCGTCGTCGGTGACTTTTTATACACGCATATGAACCCCTGCACACGTGTGTCATGCTAAATGCGTATATTTTCGGGAATTGTTTCGATATATTGCTGCCGAGCCGATTACCGCATTTCCCCATTGAAACGTCCATCTACATCTACGTCGGGTATGATAGAAGATTCCTCATAGATCGGTATCGAGATTCATTCTTGCACCTGTTTTGAAGATCAAGAAAAAACAATATATCCGATGAAATGACGATTGCTAATAATTTATAATTGTGTCCTATGATCACGCGTGCGTTATATTTATATATGTATATACGCAAAACGCATCGCACTGCGTGCGTAAGGAAGAGCATGTTCGAGAGAGAAAGAGAGAAAAATTAATTAAATGCGTGTTTGTTGATAGAGGAAGAATAGAAATATCGAATCGAGTTGTCGTGTCACCGCGAGCCTGTTTGATTTTATATTTTACAGACTTTCTGCTGCTATGACATCGTGCCGTTTTCATCGTCTTGTATGTCCGGACTAGCAATAAAGCAAACACTTCTGAGAAATTCCTGTACGAGGAACATCTTGTTGTTGGTATCTGAAAGATTGACATTGACCCGCTATAATTTAATGGCAACGATGGCGGATCCCACGGCACCATCGCAAAATTTGAATCAACCGACGACAACGACGGATCATTTCTTGGAAGTTTATTACAATTCCAGCAGTAGCAGCGTCGGCGGCGGTAGTAGTAGTAGCAGCAACAGCGGCAGCGTCTGTGGTATCCCGTTTCAAATAACGGAAAATATGCAGCGAGCGTGCGAGAGTCAAGCGAACGCATGCTTCGTTGACCCTGCGATGTTCGCGGCTCACGAAAAACAAATGTCATTCGATAAACGGAGATACAGGGAAATGAGACGGTGGGAAGTTGTTAAAACAGGTAAGGGTCAACAGGTGTGCGGCGAAAACGCGCGATGCAAGGAGAGCGCAAGTTATTCGTCTGTATTCATCGCACATTTTTTTTTTTTTGCGCATCAACCCCCGCAGAGAAGCCGAGCACGTTAAATTCCGACGAGCACTTTGTTCTTAGAATACTGTCCTTCAACATTTTGGCACAGTGTCTGCTGGAAGCATTTCCGTATTTGTACAGAGGACATGATCAGCGTGCGTTGCCTTGGGAACATAGGAGGCAGCTGCTCTTACAAGAAATTTTAGAAGCGGGAGCTAACGTTAGTTTTCAGTTAATTATTTTCCGTTCTATGTACGTAGTTTCCTGTTTTCTGTTGTCTGCGATGAGTGTTCATTTGTTCTTGGAGGGTGTAAAATGTTTCGGTTGTAAAACATTCGGACGATTCGTGGAATTTTTATGATCATAAATCGCCCGCCCCTGTTTTCTCTGTCCATAGGTGATTTGCCTTCAAGAGATGCAAGAGGATCATCTGCCAGACTTTTTAATTCCGTTCGAGCAATGGGGCTACAGTTACCTGTACAAAAAGCGAACGAACGATAAGAAAGATGGTTTATTGTTTCTATATCGTTCCGACCAGTTGATTTTAATTGATCACGTCAAGGTTGAACTCTATCAGTCGGGCGTAGAATTATTAAGTAGGGACAATGTTGGGATAGTCGCGAAATTAGCAGTTAAAGACAATCCTCAAACTCAATTGGTGATCGCTACGACTCATCTACTTTATAATCCTAGACGAAATGACGTAAGATTGGGACAAACGCAACTTCTTTTAGCAGAAATTGAGAGATTTGCCTTTTTAAGGAATACAATGTAAGTATCAATTTTTTCATGTCGACTCTACGTCAGTCGCTGTAAACAAAAGTACATATCTACTACGTTCTTCGTATTTATGGATATGCGAGCGCGATTTGACGAAACCGGTTCCGTTCCGGATGATAATTAGTTCGTGTTTTCGTTGTTTGTTTGTATGTATGTTCGTTCATTCATTTATCACTGCTGCACTGTGCATGCGACGATACAGGACGGGCCCCAAGTATCTTCCGATTATACTGACTGGTGACTTCAATTTGAAGCCCTATTCCGGAGTGTACAAATTTATCGTGGACGGAGAATTTCAGTATGAGGGGAAAGGAAAAACTCTAGAACATTCGGAGAATAAGAAGCTATCCAATTTTCTTATCCCTCCTCGACTCTGCATCACCGATAACTGTCAACACTTTAATATCTTGAAGTACAGATTACTCAAGGAAGGAACGAACAAGGTGATGGTACGTTCTGCGCGCGCGCGCACGCACGCCTTATTCCTTATTATTGTTACGTTGTTCGCGCGCATCGTTCGTTTTTGATACGTGGTGCGTTTATTAACTGGTCGCGATTCACGGTGAAACGTGACCGGTTGCCTGCGATCTCGTGCGATACACGTTACCACATTCAACACCGTCGTTCAATTTTGCAGTTGGAAAATAGTGAAATCTTTCCTATCGCGGAGCCACATTATGCGACGGCAGCCGACAACGCATCCTGGTACTGCGAAGCGAACACAGAAAATAGCGGTACCGTTCAGACGATAGAAATTAAGGACGGTTATCGCGTGACTTTTTCCTCCGGCACTTTGACGCATCCGTTTCGCTTTAACAGTGTGTACCAACATCAAAATTGTTACGGCGAAAAAGAAGCTACGACAAATCAGGGCAAATGGATCACTGTAGATTATATTTTTTATAGTGATCTAGAACTTCTTGATAAATACATTTTGCCTACGCGTAGAGAATGCAAGCTATTACCTACGATACCTAATTTCGCGGTCGGTAGTGATCATCTTTCTCTGGGTGCAACTTTCAAATTGCCTAAAAGTAAGCTTTAGGAGCTGTCGGGGTCAACCGCCCTATTTGAAGATGAAGTGCGCGCGGTGTTGTTCTCCTTGCCGTTCTGTTCGTGAAGCCGCAGTTCGACAAGCAACCGTCTCCGACGACGTAGCTAGCAAGTTTTTATCACCACACGTGATGATGAATGTAAAGAAAATATTTTTTCGGAAGAGGTAAATGTGCTACGTACATACGCGCGATGACTCAGCCGATATTATTTTGTTTACAAAAAAAAGCGGGGAAAAAGTGTTTCCTTTATTTTTATGGGTGATCGTGAGAAAAATTATAATTTATAGCGATTTGTAACATAGCGCGTATCACATGGTACCATGATATGTAGATTAACATTTTTATTAAAAAAAAACCAAAATCGAAATTGAATACAAATTTCACTTTTTCGAACGTTGACGCTTTATTTTTCATATTCATGATTCACCTGCATATTTAGTTCCGTGATCCGCTCGGCTACATTGTCGATTTGTTTAATCAGCGGGATATCGAAGTCAAGTCAGTTCGCTGGTCGTCGCGCTGAGATCCACAAAAAAGGTCTTACATATTTTTCTCGCTAATCTCCACTGATGAAAGCGAGTTATCAAAAAAGAAATTGAAGAAAAATGTTAGAAAGAAAGCTCGACTTCGAAAATCGGAACTGACGTCTACTTCAAAAAATGTAATTAATCATTGATCCTAGCGCAAAATGTTTCAGACAGAACGTTTGGTGTCGTTGGGTGTTTTGACGTAGGCTATAGAAGGCGGTAAGAAAGGTTGTATGTAGTTAGTTCTTTTTATTTACGACACGTGCTAGACACACGCACGTACACACACACATACACACACACACTATCCTTTTATAACAAAAATAATTACAATTAGAGATCGCGTGTAACATTTCATATCGAACCATACTGACTGACAATGAGCTCAATGTATTGTGAAAACCGATACGGTACTAATTGTAAATGACAGTTTCAGACTTTTTGTATCCTCGCCGCGATTCTTATAAATATCGTTTCGCTCGATATCCATTGTTCCCTTTGACATTTAAATAATGGGATCTGTTCGCACTCTGCGCGCGCGTGTCATGCATGTACTACATGTATAGTGAACCCGCAGACACATTTAAACGCGACGTATAAAACGTTAACGTACGATATTCCGAAAAGACGTTCAAAAAATTGTATTTCACGCGTACAAAATGTGGGATATGTCATACTCGATACCGGACTATATTTATACATCTATTACATCTATGCTCTTGTATGATTCATTCGCTGTGTAACATCGGTACACACGGTCTTCTTTTTTATACGAGCAACAACATCATACAAATGTAATTTGATCCTATGCGAAACAAAGTTCCCGGTTTCGTGATATAATCGGCTGTTCGCTATAACAATTACGTGCAATAATACTGGCTAAGTAAGACGAATACGTGGAGTAGCTTGAGCAGCTTCCTCCGTCTTAAACATTGATTGCTACTTATTTCTCGTATTTAATTGACGATACGTACAAATACTACGGGTAAACGATTACGCAGAATAATTGAGATCGGATAACAGCAGTGGGGAACGGTACGATTATATACCGTTGTGGATGATTTCGATAGCTTTTCTTTTAATCCGTCCGCACTCCGCTGATTGATCATCCGTTCGTTTATTTATGTGGCGGAGCGATACGGGATACACGAAAAGCGTACAGCGACACCGAAGTAATCGATTCCCTTACGAATGAGTCGCGAAGTAACACGCTGTGAACATCGAAGAGTACTCAGAGTACTACTCCGCGGGACACTTGCCTATTTTCTCCTGAGACAGATCAGACAATTGTCGCGGCGTGCGACAGAATGGTAATAAACTATTTCGTACAGGCTATCACGATGATTTCGGCAGTGAGTAGCTCGCACGCGCGATATTCTACTTCTTACTGGATATGAGCCTGTACCACGGCCGTGCCCTT
>SHCU01000624.1:42969-54601 GCA_004307685.1 Ceratina australensis | reverse complement strand
CAATTGACAGTAGTTGCTAACAAAATAAAATAATTATTATATTACAATGCCATAAATAATTTTGGAAGTTCCTCAAGTGCGAAGGGTTAAAAGAAAGGAAGTTATTTATGACTGCATCTATTATTTCTCGATCGTTGCATTATAAATGGTACGAGGAGGGTGCGCGGTCAAGTCAAGATTAATATCCGAAACTGTCTTCCTGTCTCGCGGGTAAACAGCGGAAAATCTTTCGGCCGAATGTCTTTGAAAATATCCTCCTTCTTATTTTTCCCCAGAAAACACCCACCCTCACCAACCCACCTTTTCATCTCCGTCGCTGACAAACGCGTACACGACGCCGTCCATTGTTCGACTACAGTGCTTCCTCGTTTTAATCATGCCGGCACTTACTCGCCTCGGTTTTATTCCCGTGTACCGCCGGGTGCTACACGGGTTTTGCGCGGGCCTCGGCGTTACTTTTGTGTCCCCGGCCTCTCCCTTTATTGCGCCCTCTCCGCTTTTTCCTTCCACCTCGCTCCTCTTTTTCTTCTGCCCGCGTTGTGTTTTCCCCCCCTCGCCTTTCTTTTGCCTCTCTGTATTTTACAAATGAGACACAACGACGAGCAACGCGACCTTTTATCAAGCGACGAACTACCAAAGTCAATTTCAATCAGCCCTGCTCGTCTCCCTATCTAAATGTTTCATCTGTAATACCATTTGTACGTCGAGTACGGTTATATTAGCCTGTTCCTCCTATTGATGTAAATACTTCATTAGAAAAGTCTGCGTCTGCGATGTTAGTTATTGAAGTTTATAGGAATTTGGAAATCATGAAGTTCAGTAACGAATATATGGACAGAGGATAGTACACGTTTTCTTAACTGAATACACGTTTTCTTAACTTATGAAAACAGGCAATCGTAGTCAGTTATTGCTTGTGTGAGTTTTCCCTCGGAGGACAAAGTCCAAGAGGAACTTCATATAAATATCTTGGATCTTATAATCCTGAGACTCCAAGAGGAATAATAAATCTTTGTTCTCATTTATCAATGCTGGTTGCAGGATCATTGCTTTTGGATCCTTACATGTTTTTGATTTTTCAAAATGAAGACAAATTTAGCTGCATATAAACATCTTGGATTTTGTCGTTGTAGGAAAAAGTCACACAATCAAGAACTGGCTAAGATTCCCTGTCCCTAACTGTGCATTATACTAATCCACGTTTCCTCTGTAGAATAAAATTTCAAAATCTCATGACTTTCTGATCATGAGAACATTCTCATCTCTTTGTCGAGAAATCGTATGATTGAAAATAGCATTGAAAGACATTTAGTGGAATAGTAAAATGCAGATCATCGTGAAGTATTTAGATTTCATTTCCTACGTTGAAATTAGTAATCTTTTATCCCTCATAAAATACCACGGATTATTGACAATCTATAATAGGAGCAAATAAAATCTGATCCGTCGAATATGAAGGGGAGATTATTCTCATCTCTTAACTGGATTTTAAAAATGTAGAAGACACGGTTCCATTCATTCGGTCAATAGCTTCTTCCGAAGCTGCTTTCAATTCTAATGCCCATAAATCCTGATAATTCTAATTCGAACGGTGTGCTCGCTATTAAGTATTTGCGCGGTAATCTATCACCGCGGTCTCATCGGTAATCGATGGATTCCCATTTTTAGCTCGGATCGGAAAAGTTGTTCTTACCTTCGATCTACCCTCGACGCGTTTGTCTCGATTCAGCTGAACCCAGGCGTCCCATCGGTGCCTGTAGACGGTCAACGTATTCCACTCGTTTAGCTTTACCGTTTGTGTGCTTCTCACGATACCCACACCGCTGCCACAGTCAAACCTGCGAGCCAAACACAAAAATACGTATTAAATGTATTGCGATTTTAAAGTTTCAGGACAAATTATATGACTTCGAATTAATTTAAGGCAAATATTCCATGAAGTATGGAAACATTCATGAAGTTTGAGGAATAGCGTGTGTAGAATATGTCCAAGACCCACTTAAATAGTTTTGATAGTCTTTGAGAATTTTATAAGATGATTTTATATTATTAAAATTATGATTCTGGCAAGTAATTGTAGAATTATGAGTAGCGATAGTAGGAAACTGAAGAAAATTGTAAAACAAAAGAACTGGTATATCTATATAAAAAGCTTTGACAGATAGTTCTTGAGATAAAGATTTCTGATGCTGAGAATTTTATAAAATTACAATATCGAACTTGTAATTGTTATAAGTACCTAATGATGAATATTGATATCAATTCGAGACTGAAAAAAATTGTGAGGCTAATGGAAGATATCTAAGACTCATTTAAATATCTCTGATGAGTATATATCTCTGATATCTCTGAATGAGTTCTCAAGATAAAAATTGATAAACCTTGGAATTAAAATCGTAATAAATAACTGAAAATTTTCTAAGACTTTCGCGTCACATCAATCTATTTCTTGTATCAATTTGATGTATCATTTTGTTTAATTAACTTTCCTACGAAGCCATCTATCTAGCGGTGTACCACCAAACGTAGAAATAGTCGGCTATCTTAAACGACGATCTGTTAGGATTCATTGGTGTTCGCTTGGCGGTCTCTTAAGGAAAACCTATTTCCCAGAATAATGGGATCGTATACCACGCGTATCTAAAATACATTTCTCCCACGGTTACACCAGAAAACCCGTGCTAATTAAAATCATAGAAATGAGAACTCTACAAACTTAACATAACTTAAAAATTCTGATTAAAAAATTACCAGTTAATTTTGTCGCTCCGATTTGGAAGTGCGAATTTCTTAGTGTCACGTAAATTGATCGATTATGAGTATAGTCGTCAAGCATAGAATAAGTGTCGCTGTTAAAATATTGCATCAAAGAGATAGCTTTATTTTATTTTTTTATATTATTATATTTATTTTAATATTTATATTATTATTTTATTATTTTTATATTTATTTTTACAAAATTAGTAACTTCATTACTAATAATTATTTATTTATTAAAAATCATGGCACTTCTCCGTGACGAGTATACTCGTCAAACTCAGTTAACTGGTTATAAGACTTACACTAATTTTTCCATCATTGAACCTGTGTATTGCCAGTCATCCTGTTACACTAATTGTCATTTCTATTCATCGCTAGACCTCTGCAACGTGTTCCTTTCTACGTTTCTTTGGCTCGAGAGCCGATTTCGCGAAACGGAGGACAGAAAGGAGCTCAGTCAGGGTATTCTAAGTTACGACATAATTATCACCGACGAGTTAGCGAGTAACACGGTAATGAGAAATTTTAACGAGTTACGGCGACGCAGTCGAACCGCGTAATTAATAGCACGAGGCTCGCGGCACGCGTGCATCACGAGGAGATTTTAAGGTGTACCCCTTTCAACGCGCGCCTTGTTCGTTCATACAATTCCATTCTGACAATGATACACTCCTCGTCCAAAACACAATAATTCTGTTGTTGAATCCTCATTAATTTGAAAAAACTGAAATACGTATTTCGGTACTACAAAAACTGTTAACTGAAACGAGCTTCAATTTTGTACATACATACAAGGACAGTGAAACGTAGCCAGATCTTTGCCAGTGTGAGTTTCCTTAGGAGGATAAAATCCAAGAGGAATAATAACTCTTTGTCCTAATTTTTCAACGCTCGATGTGAGATCTTTGCTTTTGGGTCGTCTTGTTGATTCCTGACATGTACTTGACGTTTCAAAGTGGAAACAATTTTAACCTAGGTTTAGGTACGTTTGTACGTCAGCGTGTATAATTCCGTAGAGCGTTTAATTATTATTGAGAGAACTTACATTTTTATAATTTATCATATATACTTTTTAATTTTTTTAACATTTCCTGAGTTTCAATAATGATAACGGAATTGAGTAAAAAATTGTCTGATAGTCTCGGAAAACTCGCACCGAACAAAGAGCTGGCTACGTTTCATTGTCGGATAGTGTAATCGCTGTGTAAATAGAATAAATATTCATATTTGTAAAACTCAGGCAATTCGTTTTTTTCGTTTCAATAAAATTTCGGAAAAATAAAATCCACCGAGTTCAGGAGAAAAGCCGATTAGTCGAAACGGGCGTTCGATCTATTGTCGCAATTCAGTCTAACGGCCTTCATTGACTCAACGATCAAACCTGCGCGAGAGGATTTCTTTCTAGCCTCTTCTCCCGGGCTTTGAAGCGACGCGTTTTTCATCAGCCGTGAAATAATTAACGATCCCACGGAGAAGATGGAGATCGCGAGGATCGTGACCCTGACCCTGTTTCACAGCCTCGCTTTTATGTACAGTGTGGCCCGCAAGATGCACTTGACATTCGCGCGATTCACCTCTCGTCACGTATTTCAATGCGGACCCAGACTGCCAGATTCCTGAACACCGTTTATTCCTGTATTAATTTATCCAACCATTATTTCACTGAAATCCATTTATGCAATTTATTAAAGGATTAACCTTTACACGAATCATGTCAAAATGAAATGCATTCGATTTCTTGAATCCGTTTAATAAATCTTACAGAAGACTCTAGAGCTAGCTATGCTCATGATTGAAATGGCAACACTGGTGAGAGTATGGCTGATTGGGAGCATAGAGATAATGTACACAGAGCAGGTGAGCCGGGCTAAGAAGATATTAAGAATCTCTAATTATGTTAATTTGTAATATTTCTTATTGATATGTAAGAGATATATAAACTTAATAACTGTAGTAAAAAGTGTCTCTTGATTTTTGCCTGTATTAGAAATGGTAATTTTGCCTGTCTTCCTCTAATGGTAAATGATTCATATATGTTTTGTTGCTATTAGAGAAAGACAGACTAAATTACCATTTCTAATACAGGTAAAAATCAAGGGACACTTTTTACTACGACTTAACTACTCTATGTGTAAGTATTATCTCTATGAGGACCTCTTTAATATCACATCATGATTTTGCTAATTTCATCATTTTCTACAATCCTATATCGTTCTATCCAGTTTCATATCTTTCTACAATACTACTGACATTACATATGTCACATTACGTACTAATTATGCAGCGAGCACAAATATCATTTCTAACAATAAAATTCCTAAATCCGTCATTGCTGCATTACCAAGTCACTCAGGCTAGTGACTAGAGTAACTCTAGAGTCGGCTGCGAAAATCTTTACGACGGAAGTAAATTTGACAAAGGAAGATTTAATAACGCGTTCAGGCAGAATTTCTATTCTGATCGGATCCTTGGATATTACTTCCGGCCGTGGGGCGTCTAACCGTGTAAACGCGGGGGAACGGTGTACGTGAAAGTGATTCTTTGAGTCTACGGCTCCCGACCGGAAGACGAGCTGGATACGTGTACCTCGGCTTAACCGAAGAAAAGACCAGTGGGATTGTAAGGGAAAGCCGGAAAACTTGGCCGGCCGGATCTCGTGACGTTGAAAGCGAACGGTAACTACCTAGACGCCTGCTGCGACGACGGCACGGATCACGCGGGTGTCTTTTTCAACCGATTGGACCGCGAGAAAATTTCATTTCGTTCGAGGGACCGATTTTTCATCCGAGGGAAGTAGCTTCTTCTTCCCAGTGGCCGGACCGTAATTGGAACTATTGTTACCGACGCGATCACCGATTCTCGTCTTTGTTACGATCTAATCGGGACAAGCTTTAGTGTCCTTCGATTACTTCCATTTTGCCAGGTGGTTAAATCAAGTCGAAAATTAAGACAGGCGATTCATTGATCATTTTTTCGTAGTAGGTAAGAAGCAACTTTTAAATGGAAATATAGTAAAAATTGTATGCAGGAAATAAAAACGGGTTTAAGTTAATAATTGTTACGTGACTATTTTAAACTGATGACCAAACGTCATGTGACTAACAGAATTAATATGGTCACATAGGCGACCCATTTTTCCCGAACCATGCCTCTTACCTTCGATCGTGAAAATGTCAGGTTTTGAATTTTTATACATATTTATGTAAAAATCGAAACGTTCGGGGAATGAAATGGTTCTCGATCGGTACTTGGGTTTTCATTCAGTTCTCAGCCCTTTGTCTAAGCATTCCGCATCGACATTTGGTTAACGGGACGATAAATTTCCTGGCCGATCGCTTAGCGCGTGACTAATGAATTATGGAAACGAATCGAGGAACAATGAACGATTATCTCGACAGTGTTGAATAAATTACGCTCCTCCGTTCGACGCTGCTTTCGACCCATTTATATCGATAATTAACTAGGAACATCCGCATCTACCTTGCGAAGCCCCGGAGCTGGTCTTCGCCCGATTTAATGCGCGCTGCATCGCTGTAAGTTTCAGTTATGTTAGCAGGCGCATTTAAATAAATAAACTCTTCTCCTTTTATTTCGTTTATTAACACCTATCCATTAGGGCATCTCGCACAGAACAAACAATCCCGTTGTTCCCGTAGGATAAAGAATTAAATAAATTAGCTTTCAGAAGAAAAAGGAGCTTTTATTGAATGTCGTCGATGTTGCACAGACGGAGTACACAAGACAAGGGAGAGGCCTACCGTTGCTAACAACAGAGTATATAAATTGAACGTAGTCGCCTAATTACACCGATCTAGGTGGCTCGGGCTCCCCGCCTAACACTGGTGAGAGTATGGCTGATTGGGAGCATAGAGATAATGTACACAGAGCAGGTGAGCCGGGCTAAGAAGATATTAAGAATCTCTAATTATGTTAATTTGTAATATTTCTTATTGATATGTAAGAGATATATAAACTTAATAACTGTAGTAAAAAGTGTCTCTTGATTTTTGCCTGTATTAGAAATGGTAATTTTGCCTGTCTTCCTCTAATGGTAAATGATTCATATATGTTTTGTTGCTATTAGAGAAAGACAGACTAAATTACCATTTCTAATACAGGTAAAAATCAAGGGACACTTTTTACTACGACTTAACTACTCTATGTGTAAGTATTATCTCTATGAGGACCTCTTTAATATCACATCATGATTTTGCTAATTTCATCATTTTCTACAATCCTATATCGTTCTATCCAGTTTCATATCTTTCTACAATACTACTGACATTACATATGTCACATTACGTACTAATTATGCAGCGAGCACAAATATCATTTCTAACAATAAAATTCCTAAATCCGTCATTGCTGCATTACCAAGTCACTCAGGCTAGTGACTAGAGTAACTCTAGAGTCGGCTGCGAAAATCTTTACGACGGAAGTAAATTTGACAAAGGAAGATTTAATAACGCGTTCAGGCAGAATTTCTATTCTGATCGGATCCTTGGATATTACTTCCGGCCGTGGGGCGTCTAACCGTGTAAACGCGGGGGAACGGTGTACGTGAAAGTGATTCTTTGAGTCTACGGCTCCCGACCGGAAGACGAGCTGGATACGTGTACCTCGGCTTAACCGAAGAAAAGACCAGTGGGATTGTAAGGGAAAGCCGGAAAACTTGGCCGGCCGGATCTCGTGACGTTGAAAGCGAACGGTAACTACCTAGACGCCTGCTGCGACGACGGCACGGATCACGCGGGTGTCTTTTTCAACCGATTGGACCGCGAGAAAATTTCATTTCGTTCGAGGGACCGATTTTTCATCCGAGGGAAGTAGCTTCTTCTTCCCAGTGGCCGGACCGTAATTGGAACTATTGTTACCGACGCGATCACCGATTCTCGTCTTTGTTACGATCTAATCGGGACAAGCTTTAGTGTCCTTCGATTACTTCCATTTTGCCAGGTGGTTAAATCAAGTCGAAAATTAAGACAGGCGATTCATTGATCATTTTTTCGTAGTAGGTAAGAAGCAACTTTTAAATGGAAATATAGTAAAAATTGTATGCAGGAAATAAAAACGGGTTTAAGTTAATAATTGTTACATGACTATTTTAAACTGATGACCAAACGTCATGTGACTAACAGAATTAATATGGTCACATAGGCGACCCATTTTTCCCGAACCATGCCTCTTACCTTCGATCGTGAAAATGTCAGGTTTTGAATTTTTATACATATTTATGTGAAAATCGAAACGTTCGGGGAATGAAATGGTTCTCGATCGGTACTTGGGTTTTCATTCAGTTCTCAGCCCTTTGTCTAAGCATTCCGCATCGACATTTGGTTAACGGGACGATAAATTTCCTGGCCGATCGCTTAGCGCGTGACTAATGAATTATGGAAACGAATCGAGGAACAATGAACGATTATCTCGACAGTGTTGAATAAATTACGCTCCTCCGTTCGACGCTGCTTTCGACCCATTTATATCGATAATTAACTAGGAACATCCGCATCTACCTTGCGAAGCCCCGGAGCTGGTCTTCGCCCGATTTAATGCGCGCTGCATCGCTGTAAGTTTCAGTTATGTTAGCAGGCGCATTTAAATAAATAAACTCTTCTCCTTTTATTTCGTTTATTAACACCTATCCATTAGGGCATCTCGCACAGAACAAACAATCCCGTTGTTCCCGTAGGATAAAGAATTAAATAAATTAGCTTTCAGAAGAAAAAGGAGCTTTTATTGAATGTCGTCGATGTTGCACAGACGGAGTACACAAGACAAGGGAGAGGCCTACCGTTGCTAACAACAGAGTACATAAATTGAACGTAGTCGCCTAATTACACCGATCTAGGTGGCTCGGGCTCCCCGCCGGTACTTCATTATTTTTCCGTTGTCTACTTAAGAGGCCGTGCCGTGAGGAAAAGAGAGAGAGAGAAGGACACTTATCGCGCGAACTACAAATTCTTCTGAACAATCCGTAAGATCGGACCTCACCTAGCCTGACTCCCTCGACTGTAACGTGCCACAACATCGTTGTGCAACGAGGACCTCCAAGGCCAACAGAGCCAAGCTCTCCTTGGTGTCGAAGCAGCCTCAGGGTGACGAGTCACCCCTAGCTGGGGGCCAGGAGTCACAGATTGCCCGTGACAGATCTGCGCTATCGGGAGCCAGGAACCTAGGCGCACATGCATCCCCGTTTGCCTCGTCGTATTCCTCCTGAGAATGCACTACTTTTCAATGCATTCTCTCTCCCATCCGCATGCCTGCTAGGTCAGGCATGGTCAACTGACTTGCCCCACTCTATTTGCCCTACCCACATCTCATCCCGTACATTTTAAATCTTATGGGCCGCATGCTTCACCAAGGCTCCCACTCAAGGTTATGTCTCTTTATGCCTGTGCTAGGTAATCCTATCTTTTACCACCCGTAACAATGGACAAAAGAAACTCAAGCAACACAAATAGCGACATCATAATGATCGGTAGAATCTGTTGGGATCGGTAATATAGATTTATCGACGACCGCATGATATATCGCGATACCTCTACAAGTTATTTTAATCAACATAGATCAGCTGTCTAAAGTAATGATATATGTATTTGAAAACTCGTGTAAAACCGTAGGTTCGATGCTTCGTAACGTAAATGGTATCAGCTTGACGTTGAAACTTCCAACGAACTTTATAAAACATATCGGTAAGCCTTTGCTAATGAAAATTTCGACTCGGTAAAGATTGAACGCGATAGCCGGTTGGGACGACATGATTGGCGGTTGGGCAAAGTTCCGCGCGGAACTTCCGGGCACATAAATCGGTCCCCAGTTGCGCGGCAGTCGCGGGTTATTAAGCTGCGAAGGGAAAAATTAGCTCCTGACCGGAATTCTTAATTAATGGCCACGTCAAACTCTCGCCGTCAACGGTGGCTGGTACCCGGATAGAGAGGGAGACGGTGTGACCGCCTCGAGAAACTTGGAAAACTTCCACGGACTTCTTTCAAAGCCCGTTAGGGAAATGTACCCTCGGCGAAGTTCATCAACGCGATACTTCAGCCCTTGTTTGCACGCGACAAGCTTTAAATTCATTTAGCATTGTTCATCGAATGATATCCGAAGCCACGTTGACAATTTCTAATCTCGGAAATCAGTCTCGGGCAGATTGAGATTGCTATTTTCAAACTGATATCTTTTGTTATTGTTATCGTAGCAATTAGTAATCAAGATCGAGATTTAACCCTTTCAGTGCCAACGATTATATATCGTTGCCCTTATTATTCGTTTTGCCCGAGAAAATAATTGCGCTTGGTGAAAAGAGAATACGCCAAGCATTTTCATAAAAATACATAAAAAATTAAGAGTTCGTGAAACAAGATTTTTCACTTAATGTTTTATCTGATACTAAAAGAGTTGAAGAGGATTTTTAACAGAAATTTTAATCTACAAATTCTGAATTTTTGTATAGTCTCTTCAGCATGTACTTTATTTTAACAGCTTTTAAATATGTGCCGAAGAGTCTATAAAAGATTCAGAGTCTGTAGATTGAAATTGCTGTACGAAATCTCTTGTTTTATCAACTTTTAGAGATGCGTTGTTTTCGAGTAAAAAGTAATATGATAAAAGGATCTGTAGCAGAGGTGTAAGCTGGTATATCAACGGCGATCACGTTTTCCCATCAAAGTTCATCGATATAGATTTGCCGTCTCGCGACAAATTGAAGCAAATCGCGGTTTCGCGCGATTCCTTTGATGTCCTGCCGTTAATAGGGCAATAGGTACCCTCAGGGGAACTTCGGCTCCCTCGAAGTTGCGGAAAGTTACCATAATACGATGATGCATGTCGGTGACGGCGTGCAACTACAGTTTGCAGCAAACAGTTTGCTCGTTTACGTCCTCCTTTCCATAGATCGATCACCATCTATCACCCCGATGGCGAACTCTCGTTTCAGTTTCTTTCGCAAACTTTCAAATTGATTGCTCAAAGAATGGAAGTTCGACACATTCGATATCGGGAATAATGGCCGGCGGCTATCTTGCTTACTGAGCATTCATACAACTTTTTATACGATTTATCCGATTATAAATAAATTTACTTGAATGGAAATCCCAATTGCAATTGGATCATGAATACTTTCTGCGACTGCAAAAATTCCGGAAGAAATGTTTGATCTAAAAATATTCACGATCCACCCGACGACTTCGCAACTATTACCGATCCCTCTCGAGGGGGCATTTACATTTAACCGCGACGCTCGGAGAACGGCATCGGCGCGGTGATTATAAAGTAATATCGTTACCTGAACTCGACGAAGCCGTGATGCAGAATCAAAGCCATGAAGTCGCCTTGAAGATCGTCCCTCTCGCCGGCCAGCAGCAGCACCCCGTCCCACGCCTCAGGCCGGAATTCCAATTCTAATTGGACGTGCTTGTAAGCGGCCTTCAAAGCCGGGAACGCGAGCCATCCGGAGCCAGTGAAACGGGGCGACCTCACCTCGGCTTCTGTAATCAGAAAAATGTCATTTTTATTAAATATGAATATTGGATACATCATATACTCTTTGATTATATTTACACTACTCTTGGCTTATATATTTAATATATCTATGTACTATATAATACTATATGTACATATACTAGAATGAATTTTATACTAGAAATATATTATCTTAATTATAAAATATATTAAAAATATATTTCCAATATTTCATGCTAGTAATATTACTAGTATAAAACACTGAATATAATAATTATGATATAAAATACTAGAAATATTACTAGTATAAAATATTGGAAATATATTTTTAATATACTTTATAATTAAGATAATATAAGAAATATATTTTATAATTTTCCAGTATATTACACTCGAAATATATATGTATAAT
>SHCU01000624.1:24430-42849 GCA_004307685.1 Ceratina australensis | reverse complement strand
TCGCGCGAACTACAAATTCTTCTGAACAATCCGTAAGATCGGACCTCACCTAGCCTGACTCCCTCGACTGTAACGTGCCACAACATCGTTGTGCAACGAGGACCTCCAAGGCCAACAGAGCCAAGCTCTCCTTGGTGTCGAAGCAGCCTCAGGGTGACGAGTCACCCCTAGCTGGGGGCCAGGAGTCACAGATTGCCCGTGACAGATCTGCGCTATCGGGAGCCAGGAACCTAGGCGCACATGCATCCCCGTTTGCCTCATCGTATTCCTCCTGAGAATGCACTACTTTTCAATGCACTCTCTCTCCCATCCGCATGCCTGCTAGGTCAGGCATGGTCAACTGACTTGCCCCACTCTATTTGCCCTACCCACATCTCATCCCGTACATTTTAAATCTTATGGGCCGCATGCTTCACCAAGGCTCCCACTCAAGGTTATGTCTCTTCATGCCTGTGCTAGGTAATCCTATCTTTTACCACCCGTAACAATGGACAAAAGAAACTCAAGCAACACAAATAGCGACATCATAATGATCGGTAGAATCTGTTGGGATCGGTAATATAGATTTATCGACGACCGCATGATATATCGCGATACCTCTACAAGTTATTTTAATCAACATAGATCAGCTGTCTAAAGTAATGATATATGTATTTGAAAACTCGTGTAAAACCGTAGGTTCGATGCTTCGTAACGTAAATGGTATCAGCTTGACGTTGAAACTTCCAACGAACTTTATAAAACATATCGGTAAGCCTTTGCTAATGAAAATTTCGACTCGGTAAAGATTGAACGCGATAGCCGGTTGGGACGACATGATTGGCGGTTGGGCAAAGTTCCGCGCGGAACTTCCGGGCACATAAATCGGTCCCCAGTTGCGCGGCAGTCGCGGGTTATTAAGCTGCGAAGGGAAAAATTAGCTCCTGACCGGAATTCTTAATTAATGGCCACGTCAAACTCTCGCCGTCAACGGTGGCTGGTACCCGGATAGAGAGGGAGACGGTGTGACCGCCTCGAGAAACTTGGAAAACTTCCACGGACTTCTTTCAAAGCCCGTTAGGGAAATGTACCCTCGGCGAAGTTCATCAACGCGATACTTCAGCCCTTGTTTGCACGCGACAAGCTTTAAATTCATTTAGCATTGTTCATCGAATGATATCCGAAGCCACGTTGACAATTTCTAATCTCGGAAATCAGTCTCGGGCAGATTGAGATTGCTATTTTCAAACTGATATCTTTTGTTATTGTTATCGTAGCAATTAGTAATCAAGATCGAGATTTAACCCTTTCAGTGCCAACGATTATATATCGTTGCCCTTATTATTCGTTTTGCCCGAGAAAATAATTGCGCTTGGTGAAAAGAGAATACGCCAAGCATTTTCATAAAAATACATAAAAAATTAAGAGTTCGTGAAACAAGATTTTTCACTTAATGTTTTATCTGATACTAAAAGAATTGAAGAGGATTTTTAACAGAAATTTTAATCTACAAATTCTGAATTTTTGTATAGTCTCTTCAGCATGTACTTTATTTTAACAGCTTTTAAATATGTGCCGAAGAGTCTATAAAAGAATCAGAGTCTGTAGATTGAAATTGCTGTACGAAATCTCTTGTTTTATCAACTTTTAGAGATGCGTTGTTTTCGAGTAAAAAGTAATATGATAAAAGGATCTGTAGCAGAGGTGTAAGCTGGTATATCAACGGCGATCACGTTTTCCCATCAAAGTTCATCGATATAGATTTGCCGTCTCGCGACAAATTGAAGCAAATCGCGGTTTCGCGCGATTCCTTTGATGTCCTGCCGTTAATAGGGCAATAGGTACCCTCAGGGGAACTTCGGCTCCCTCGAAGTTGCGGAAAGTTACCATAATACGATGATGCATGTCGGTGACGGCGTGCAACTACAGTTTGCAGCAAACAGTTTGCTCGTTTACGTCCTCCTTTCCATAGATCGATCACCATCTATCACCCCGATGGCGAACTCTCGTTTCAGTTTCTTTCGCAAACTTTCAAATTGATTGCTCAAAGAATGGAAGTTCGACACATTCGATATCGGGAATAATGGCTATCTTGCTTACTGAGCATTCATACAACTTTTTATACGATTTATCCGATTATAAATAAATTTACTTGAATGGAAATCCCAATTGCAATTGGATCATGAATACTTTCTGCGACTGCAAAAATTCCGGAAGAAATGTTTGATCTAAAAATATTCACGATCCACCCGACGACTTCGCAACTATTACCGATCCCTCTCGAGGGGGCATTTACATTTAACCGCGACGCTCGGAGAACGGCATCGGCGCGGTGATTATAAAGTAATATCGTTACCTGAACTCGACGAAGCCGTGATGCAGAATCAAAGCCATGAAGTCGCCTTGAAGATCGTCCCTCTCGCCGGCCAGCAGCAGCACCCCGTCCCACGCCTCAGGCCGGAATTCCAATTCTAATTGGACGTGCTTGTAAGCGGCCTTCAAAGCCGGGAACGCGAGCCATCCGGAGCCAGTGAAACGGGGCGACCTCACCTCGGCTTCTGTAATCAGAAAAATGTCATTTTTATTAAATATGAATATTGGATACATCATATACTCTTTGATTATATTTACACTACTCTTGGCTTATATATTTAATATATCTATGTACTATATAATACTATATGTACATATACTAGAATGAATTTTATACTAGAAATATATTATCTTAATTATAAAATATATTAAAAATATATTTCCAATATTTCATGCTAGTAATATTACTAGTATAAAACACTGAATATAATAATTATGATATAAAATACTAGAAATATTACTAGTATAAAATATTGGAAATATATTTTTAATATACTTTATAATTAAGATAATATAAGAAATATATTTTATAATTTTCCAGTATATTACACTCGAAATATATATGTATAATAAATACATACAGATTAATATTATTTTATATTATATTATTACATTATTTACAATATATATTCAGTCAATCCATAAAGAGTCAATAATTCTGGTATGGAATATACAAGTCGTACGATAAACCGGTTTGTTATAAAATTGTAATTAATCACGGGACATACTCGTTGGATATCCAAGGGAACGAAGAAATATGGTTGTAGAGGCGGTCGAAATGGGATAGGCAGAGGGAATGCCAGGAACGTGCGAGGCTTAAGGAAGGTCCCTCAGCCTGGTCGATGTCGAACCGGCTATCCGTCAAGGGAACGTGGAAAAGGGGAGAGAAAGAGGGGGCATGCACGTAAGGCATAAGGGTTGCTATAAATCAGGCTGCCACTATGAATGGAAAAACTCGCGGGGAATGGAATAATGTCCCTTGATCTGGCATGTTGGAATCTCGAAACAAACACCAGTGGAAACGTGAGTTTTCAAGCTATATAAGAATTCCTACTGTCTGCCAGTCCCACCTATTTTCTTTTATTCTTCACGTCAAATTTAATTAAAAAATTCGTACGTTTCTTTTTACATATCTCTGGTTAAAAGAATTATATAGTCCATTGCTGATTTTAATAATATATATGATAGAAGCAATGATACAAATAATATTTAATTTTTATTAAGATTTAGGAGTTCCATATTCTATTGGATCCAGTTTGTTTAAGTTTTGAATCTGAATATTCCAAGGTAAATTCCGCTCGAATTTCGAAAGCTTGTAGAATAAACGCGTTAATTTCGAGCGGGTGTAACCGGAGAGAAACGTATTAACAACGTAGGAAGGAGGCGAATGTATGCACGCGTAGTAGGGTGATATACGAGCTCTTGAGAACGAGAGCGAGTTAATTCAATTTAATCTCGTGGTTTTATATTAGCTAAGTCAATATCCAGTGTGCAAAAGAACAGGGAGAACGCCGGATAACGATTGCCTGGTTTAATTAGCAGGCCCGCACGTTATAATTAATCAGATGTGATCGGATATAAATTGCCCAGCCAATCTGCGACCGACGTATAGAATTTATACAATACAGCGAAAGAAAATTTCGTTAATTCGGTTTCATGGTAATTATTATATTGCGAATATTCAAATGGAGGAAATGGTGATACCAAAGTCGAGATATAATGCAATAAGTAAAACGCGAAACGAATATCAATCAGCACAGTTTATTATACTCGCTACATCAGTTAATTACCAAAATTCTCTTGCTATACTTTTGTCCTACAGTTATAATTTGAAGGAATGAAATGTTCATTTTAAAAATAAATTAATCACGTATTTTCGTCACAAGTGATTTTATGAAGAGAAGGCAAGAGCTTTTATATTAAAATCGGGATAAAACAGTAAAGCCATTTGAATAATACATTTTTAATACAATAGTTATATATATCATATTAAAATAAAAATATAAAAGTAATAAATTCCACAAATAATTTTGGAAAAATTTCTCAAATGTAAAGAGTCAATATACTTAATAATCATCATTTTCCAATTAGTAGATTAACGGGTTAATCATCGGCGACTTCTGCCTATCCTATGAACCGAATAATTATTATCACCTGAGCAGTAAAAAGCCTCGGATGAACGTAATTGATCGACAGGTCAGAAACGGCGCGAGCGCAAATTGTTAGGAATACTCGCTGCCGGGAAAAAAACCGGCGGAATTCACGCGTACGCACTTGACGGGGCATTTCGAATTCGCGCCCTTTGTCGCGAATATCCGCCTCGCTAAAAATGTGATCCCCTCTATTCGAGTACACCGGATTAACGAGCTATGAATTTCCCTGTAATTTCACCTCTCCCGTACCCTGTCTCTCCTACCGAATTCTCCCGTTAAACACTCGTTTTATATGCATACCCTCCGCATCGCTTTTTCACGTCAAGTTGAAAATTATGCATGCATACCTTCTATTTATTGCTCGTATTGTTTCAATATTTATTCTGGCGGGGATAAACGGAAGTTGAGTCGATGTGAAAAGTGGAAATCGTTCGCATTTATCACGGGAATCGGAGACGGTGTTCTAATGGTTTTTATGATTGGTCCCGATGATGAGTCGAGTAGAGCAGGTAAATCGAGCAGATCGATGAGAATTATCGACTGGATCACTGAACCTCCCTATGGGTCTTCTGTTCCACGTGTACGATCAGCCGCTTTGGCTCGCACCCAAAACCAGTTCCTCCTTGCCGGGGCTTCAATTAACCACTTCACTTGCGGCCCGGTCCACGGGGGTGCGATTTATCGCGCGCGGAGATTTGCAAGCAACGCCGAACGTAAGAGCAACGACTCGCACTTCATAGTGCATCGAACCCTATTCCGAGATTTTCATACACGAGGTTCCTTAGATTAATGAATTGGAAAATTCATGTCATTCTACGCCGTCCTAACTGTTTCCTGAGTCTTCAGTGATTTACAGATAAAAATTATACTTCTAAAAATGGAATTTAAGTTCGTTGGTTTCAACGTGTTTAAGTCGAGCATTAAAGGAAACGAAGATTACTAGTACCAATCATAACAATGTACCATTAGTAATATTTATTTAGCCAACTTGTACATATGTACACACTCTATTTATATTGGTATGCGTATTACAAGTCATTAATACAAAGAATTAATAATAAAGGGCCTAGGATTGTTCCTCGTGGAATGCCTGTTTTAATGTCCCTAATGAACTTGCAGGGTGATTCATCTTTGCTCTTTATTTCCTGTCTGTCAGATAGCTTTTTATCAGATAACATGCATTTCTTTTAATTCCATCCACAACATCTATTCCATATATCCATATATATATTTTTAAATAAGATTTTGTAGTTAACAATATGAAAAGTTTTTGCTAAATTTAACAAACACACAATTAACTAAATTATTTTTATCTTCATTACTACAAACGGTATATTAGTAACATGTCTCAATGCATCATTAGTATTAGAGAGAGAGAGAGAGAGAGAGAGAGAGGGGAGTAACGCATCATTAATAATTCTAAAAAACATGAAAATTTTTATCAGAATATACAAAGCGAGTCCGGGAAACAATTTCGTCGGACAATTCACACCAATGGTAGCGGCGGTTGTCTCATTTTGACAACGAAAAAAGCGGACCACACCCGCGGGTGAAATTAAGTTAAAAAGTTGGAAATAAACGAATCGTGTGCAATTTTAACAACGAGTCGCGGCAACGTACCGCAGGGGTTGCCGGGCGGGAGAGAGGTAGAGCCTGCGTATTTGCATGCAAACTGTCGGCTGTTACGCGCGAAAGCGGAAGCTCTAACCGGCTAATATGATTCTCGACGCGAGAGGAACGCGGTCAATTTAAGATTCACCGAGGCGTGCGAGCACCGCGGCGTAGATTGCGGTCGATCGGAACGAGCCTAAGCAGAATCCGCGTCACGGAGCTGAACCCATCCCTCACCGTATCACCGCGAGACCGGAAGAACGTGAACGTTCCTTACCTCGATCTATCGTTTCACATCGGCTCGTTATTTATGCAAATTAACCGAGAGGCAAATTGCGACGGGAATTTCAAAATAATTAGGTTTTAAATACTTAATCCCTTGCACTTGAAAGTGAGTCACGGTCTCAACTTGTTTTATGAAATCAAATATACGTTATTGAAATTCTTATATGTATAGTATATAATTAACAAATGTATTTAATAACGTAATGAATAATATTTATTTTCGTTACAACCTTCAATTCAAAATATACTATTCATATAAAAATTACAAAATATATAAAATATACTATATATATAAATAATAAGAACCCACATGACATTCTATCTGCTTATCTTGATCTGTCGAATGAAATTACCTTTATTTTTATAAATAGTCTCTGTATTTAACAGAGAAGTCAATAAGAACTCCAATGAGTTTTAATTAATTAATGGAAATACAGTTTATAATGTATTTAATATTGGTTGTGAAACGCAAACTATTCCAGATTCACGTGGGAAATACAATTGCAAACCGAGAGACAGGCTGAATTCTTAATATGAATTGTGGATTGATATTAATTAATGAAATGAGTTGAAGATAAAATTATACTTTAAAGATAAAATTCGATGTCCATATTTGCATCTCCGATGAAATAGATTCGTCGGATGCAAACATTTTTATCTGCGTCAAACAATCAATTTCGATGATTAAAATTAAATATACGTCGACTTATCAACATTATTATCAATGTTCAATATGATTATTTTTTATTTCATATTCTGTACCGGTGTAAAGTCACGTTATTACGTTATGTGTTTGACAAACAATTTTTTAACGCAGTCGCCGTTTTTGTCTATTATTTAAAAGACGAACGCACTCGCGGTATTAATGGAGACGCGGTTATCGCAAAAAATGGTACGTATGGCACTGCAGCCGGGTAAATCCGGAAAAATTAATTCTATAAAGGGAACGCAAATGGGGAGGTAAGAAAGGGTCCAGCGAGGGGTAAAAAGCGTCGAGGATATATGGGACCGGGTCCAGCGACAGCGTGCCAGTAAATAAAGTCAATTTCTTTCTCTTATTCGGGGATCCCGTATTCCCGCCAGTCCCGGTTTTGCTCAATTTAATTTAAACAACGCCGTTCCTCTTTGTTTTTCGTACGCACCCTCTAATCCGGATTAGTTTTTCCCCGTTTTAACCCAACCACCGTTCTTTGCCCCCCCGTTCAGGCACCGGCAATTCACTGAAAATCGGATAGAGACCTGCTTCACCTTACCGTGAAATCTGATCTCAAATACTTTTTTATACTTCTATTTTTATATCAAATTTATTTTTATTAAAAATCACAAAATTGTTAGTCGATAATTTTTTAAATAAAATATTTCATTTTTTTCTGAATTTAAAGAATTGGTACCGGAAGCGGGCTCATTACATCGAAGAATAACGTTCACCCTAAGACGCAGTAGACGGATTTATCAGTCAGAAATCGACGGGGTCGGAACGACTGCGGCTAGACCAGGAGTCTCGACGATAAAACACGTACTCGGTTTCGAGTCGGGAGAGGGTGAGTTTTGCAAGATTCGACGGCGAAGGGTAAGTAGCCGTGCGTGCACGTGTTCAAGGGAGCGTAATGAAAAATGCAACGGCGTAAAAAGGCGTACAGCTGTACAGGCTGATCCTAAATTTATATTTAATAAACTGTTTATCATCCCTATGATAAAATAATTTCAACTGAAATCGACTGGTTAATTTTATCAATTATCCTTTTACTTATAAATATTATAATGTTTATTAATTGTAATCTAAATTTACTATTTTATCAATGAATTTTACTTTAATGCTTTATTGACAACAATCAATTATTAACCCTTCGCACTTGAAAAATTTTTCCACAAATATGTAGTATAGAGTAGTATAGAGAATTCCTTACATACAAATTAATGTATTATTATCCATTTCCTCTTTCGACAATTTTTAAATTAATATATATATATACACTTTTATACTATATATATTTATATATGAATTTTATTATATCTGATTATATACTATTTTTATACATGCATTTTATAATAACAAGTTCAATTTAATGATTCATATATTTAAGCAATAATTATTTTCCCATATAACAATTATTTTCTGAAACAAATGGTAACCGTGAGTCATCTCCGACTGCAAGAGGTTAATAATATAAAATACCGGTAAGAATAAAAGAATTAATTCATTTCTACATTATATTTCTATCTCGAAAATTGGAAGCAGCCTGTACATTGGGGCGACGAAGGGTAGCCCGGGCTCCATTAATGCCACCCTGGCGAGGGATAATGGTTCTGAACACGCCTGTGCTCCATTCGTCCACGCCACGCGTAAAAGTGCACTTCTGGCCTGGCGAATGGGACGCCCTTTAACCGGTTTAGCCCCCCTAGGAGCTTTGTTTCCGGGAAGAACAAGAATGGGCTTGTTACCCTTTATTCGGGGGCGAGAAAACGCTTTTATCCCGGCTTTATTACTGACAATTTTTCATTTATTGATCACCGCGAAGAACGACAATGCCGGATTAACCGCGGATCGTCTGGTATGCGGGAAAGCGTCGCGGAAAGTGTAAATAAGGAATAGTGACCGATCGACTGAGAGTCCTCTCGCTCTCTCCGGGAAAATCGGAATTTCTATGGGAAATTCCTTGCATTGTTTCGGACCACGAAAGAGCCTCTAATCAAAACATGTGCACATTCTTCACGTTTTTTTAAATCGAATATAAACGGAACAATCGTGGAAGAATTTCTGGGATGAGTGATAATAAATTGGGGTTTTCAAACAATTTAATAAATGAACCATTTATTTTGAGAGTGGCTGTTGGTATCGATCAATAAAGAGTACACACATATGGGAAATTCCTTGCATTGTTTCAGACCACAAAAGACGGACGTCTAATCAAAGTGTATGGACATTCTTCACGCTTTTTCAAACCGAATATAAATGGAAAAATTGTGGAACAATTTCTGGGATGGGTGATAATAAATTGAGGTTTTCAAACTATTTTGACAGTACCTGTTGGTACTATTCATTGAAGAGTACAATACTTAAGGGACTTAACATTAAGAGGCTTACTTATTTCGAGACGGTGAGATCTGCTGTATAGTACGAATTACCGAATCCTGAACGCATTGTGGCAGAAATGTCGGTTATATACACGTATGCATGATAGGATAAGGATGCGTGACTAAGGGTACGGAGATCAGCGGATGAATAAAAAGAAAAAGGACAAGCTAGGTAATCAGGTACCAATGGTTAGATGTGTTGAATTTTACTATGAACAGAACTAAAATAGAATGTTTGCGGCGGAATCATTATTGCAGTGTTTAAGAATGTGATATCGGTGATGAGTTGGTCATATAACAAAAATCTCATTATCATACTTTTAACTATTCAGTGTGTTTGTATTTTTCATTTCCATGGCCTATAGCCAATAGTGGCCTAAGTGGCCACTTACTTCACCTAATATTTAAGCGTGTACCTTCCAATAAACTTAAAAATAGTATTAGTATTAAATGATAAGAGAATTAAATTTATAATTGCTATTAAATTAATAAAAAGTATTGAGATACTACAGAAATATAAATATTAAAATATCCAGCTCAATTTTTTTTGAAGATGGGCTACTGTCATTTGCAAAATAAATGGCTCAAATGACGTTGTACCGCGTGTTCACGAGAGAAAAATAAGTCGATTCGGAGATTCACTCGCAAAAGTATTTTACCGGGTGGTAAAACTCCACGTGTATACCCGCGATTATCTACTCTCAGTCTAGCTCATAGAATTTCGGTAGCTAGGATTTGTACGCGAGTCTATATATTTTCGTCGGCTATAAAATAACTTCAAATTGACTGGAAACAAATGCAGCTTCTTCTGGCCGGCGGCCAACTGGAATATCGACCGGAATCGGATTTCCAACCACCGTTCCCCCCCGCGCTCTATCCACCGCGGCTCTTAATCATCCTTAATACCCGGATAGACAGCTGGTTTTTAATACGTGTCAAGTTTTACGAGGCGAACCGGGTTTACGATAGAGTCTCCGCGGGTTCATTGCCATTTTTTGAAAAGACGCTCCCGCCTTTATACGCGACTCCCCGGCACTATCTTCAGCTTTGAGAGTCGTAGGTTTTTACTACGCCACTTTCAGAGACTCTCGACCGGTGTTAAATAAAATAGAGTCTTGCGGCTGCCGAAGAGTTTCACGAGTTTATCCTTGCAAATGAATTTCGCCACACGGATGATATATCTTTATATCTGTTCCGTTGGATTCTTTATATTCATTACAGGATTCTTTCTACCTGTTCAAACATGCTCGTATTAACGAGGTGCTACGGGTAATAGTCCTAAAATTAGGAATTCAACGAAAATTTACTGAGTTATGAATAAAAACCTAATAAAGCTATACTTAAATTTTCTTTTTTTTATATAGGCTTTTCAAATCTCGTGGGAGATTTATTTCAGACTTACAAATGGTAATACAGAGAAATTAATGTAAATGTAATGCAATTTTATTTATTTCGATTACAATATATATATATACGCAAGTTACATCACTTCAAAAAAGAAATTACATAATTAATTGAATTTATTATATTCAAGCTTGTAATTATGTAGTTTCTTAGTCGTTAGTGTATAGTTCATATTATGGACTATACACTAACGACTCCGTGTTATAACGAAAAAGGCCCAATTTATGGAGAGCCTACTAGTAGCCTAGTCTAGGAGAGATGATTATTTTCTCACAGAAACAAATTTTGTAAAATTGGAAGAATTAAAATATTTTTCTCAGATCCCATGAAGTCGTACATAAATTTAAATATAACTTCATTCGGTTTTTATTTGTAATTCTGTAAATTTTCGTGAAATTCCTACTTTTAGATTTATTACCGGCAGAACCTACTTAAAAACCGAGACGAAATTTCTACTTTGACAAACCCGCACCAGAGAGGTAGTAAATTGAGCTCGTATGCAACGTGGTCCTTGAATTAAAAAGACGATACCAATATCCCTGGAATTCCTCGATAAAGCGAATAATAAAAGTGAGAAAGGGTCGTGCTTTCCTTCAAACGAAATTTAATTAACAACATAAAATGGAACGTCTACCCTTCGCTTCGCCGTTAAATCGAAGTCAACAGGGCATACGAGCATAGATGTCTCGGAGAGAGCGGAGTACAGAGAGCGTGCGTTATCGATTTTACAATCAGGGAACCTGTGCGTTTTCCCGTGGCCCCGTTTCCAACCCCATCGAGGAAACGCGTCCGTGACTTCTCGTAAAGCAGATACGTGCCCACGTGGCTCGTGCCCTTTAATTCGAGCCTTTTTCGAATACCGTCGCAGCATTATAAAATAGCAGTTAGAAGTAACGGTTAGAGCGGCACGAAATGCTCCGTGCAGAATATTGAATTCTGCTTTGTATGAACAGCGAGAGTAAAGTAAAACGAAAATTATATTTTATTATATTACATCAGGTTGGAGAAAAAGAAATCTAAGTAGCAGTAATGATGTATGTATATCTAATGGGCTACTGATAATAGAAATTCAATCTTACGCTCATCCGAAAGATGACATTTTATAATTGCAACGCGTCGGTGATATTTTCCATGAAATAAATAAGTTGGTAAAAAGGGAACGTGTATCGATCACGGCGAGACGAACACGGGGAATTCTAATTATGCAAGCCACCACGATATCGTGTCGCGCTACTTCTTTTTTTTCCCTCGACGTCGAGGCGCAACGCGATACAGCGTTAATTAAAAAAATGAAATTCGCGTCCCGCGGTTTCTCTAGCCCCGTCCAGTCGGTGGTATGATTAATAACTTGATGGACCGGAGCAAGAACTGCCTCGAGGAGGAGGCACCGAAGATAAAATCAAAGCGAGGGAAGAAAAAAAAAAAAAATCGGGATAATCATCGGAGAGAGCAGCAGGGAAAAATTCTCTGTTTTCCTTTTATTAAATGTCTCTCTCTCGTAATTTCTGTTACAAAAAGGAACCGCGTCTCACGGGTGGAGGATTTTTCGTAAAAATAACCGACGCTCTAACGACCGGGTAAGGTATGGAATTGTAGAAAAACAGTGGAATCTCCGTGGCGCCGCGCCAAAGATCGTCTCTGAAAATTAGCCTGCGCATCCTGCTTTTCACGGCGCGACGCAGTCAAGTTCCGCAACTTTCTTGCGGGCTGCAATCTCAACCGTGCGGTAATCAAAAGAAATTTGCGCAGCCAAGTTCCAAGCCGAAAACGTTCATTTCCCAGAAATATTAGCGGACATTGTAGAACGGTCGGATAAATTGCTCGATGCTTAGCACATGCTCTGTTGTAATATAGAAGCTACTGGAATTCATATTTAGAATTACATACAGGAACGCTAATAAAATGATTTCCCAGGAAGTAAAAAGCTGTTTCAATCAGATTTTTTCAATTGAGACCGTCTGTTTATTACGAAGCATTTTTTCCGTGGAAAAAAGGCAGCGAAGTTTTCAGCTGTTTTCGAAGGCCGACCCGAGGCCTTCGTTATGCTTAACGAGGAAAAACAACGCGATCAACTGGGCTGCCCCTCGGCTCGAACAGCGAAAATTCAGAAGACGAGCAGCAATTTTTTTCCACGCTCCTCGGCCGTTGTTTTCTTTTTCACTGCCAGACGCAGCTACGAATTTTATAGAGTTTGCTCGAGACCGGATTTGTTAAACCGTATTTCAGAACAATTCGCCAGGCAACCGAATAAATTATATCGTTTCTCTTTTTCGAATTCAACCAGGAAATGGAGTAACGTTTTCGTCGTAACGGTAACAATTAAATTGGTGTTAAACTCAATTATCGATATTCACTCAGGTTTTTGTAACAATTAAATTGGTGTTAAACTCAATTATCGATATTCACTTAGGTTTTTGTTTTTTTATACGAGATTTGATAATTGGAGAAGAATTTTATCGCGGCAGTTAACATGACACCGGTTCTCACTCGTGTTTCACAAACACGTGGTAAAATAGGTAGATTCGATGTGGAAAAACAGATCATCAATAACCTGTCCCCAAAGTCTGCCCGATGTCCGTTCGAGCAATCAATTAAAAGAAATCGATCCTACGCGACAGGTTACACCTCGCATTTACCCCAATTGAAACCCTACCCTATCGCGGGGTGTCAGATGAAAAAGGGGGACGACGTCGTTTCAAATTGAAAATAACCCCGTATTGAGGTCCCAGGGATCAATGCTCCCTGTCGATTTTAATGTAACTCGAGACCGCGTTTAAGAAAACTATTATGGACAAGTTTAAATGAAATTCTATTCGCTCCGTGTTGTCCGTTGGTAGGAACAGTTGGAGTTGGTAGGAATTGCTAGCAGCGTAAGAATACCGAAGCTACGGTGGTTTGTTCATCATATTTTATTATCATATTATTGATATTATATAGATATATTGGTATTATATTTATTATATTGATATTATCATATCATATCTTATTATCTTATTATTTATCATATTATTTTATTTTATCGTCTTATCACTTGAGTTTGAATAAAGTAATTTTGATTATACCACCTATGTTCTTCAATACTGCAAATTACTACATGATTAGCAATTATACATATATTGACTAATTGCATGCCTTAAAGCTTTGGTGAAAATTGTGTTTTTTCCTCGTTTTCTTGCAAATCATTTAAATATTGTTTTTCCTTTATTTCACAAGTGAATCTCGCGACTTTTCACATAACGAATAGAAGACTGAATTAATTAATTAATTATGAGCATTATATATTATGAATTAAGTATGAATGAATTAAAAATGATTGAGACCTAAAACAAACTTGTGTGGTCTCAGTTCATCCAATCATTCTGGTTACCTGGCTACGACAACTATTCCGCTTATACAGGAGGACCAATACGATCTGTCTATAGGTAGGGAAGAAAATTTGTAGCAGCTAAAGATAATTACTAGACGAGGCGTCTAATTGCGTCGCACCGGAATTACGAGACCGGGGACCCAGGCGTAATCCTGGGCCACATGTGCAACACGCACCTGTGGCGCACCCTCCGCTGCATCACGTAGCTGAGCTAATCGATTGACTATCCGCTGTGACGCGACAAATTGTGTTTGAGCGAGTCCGTTGTATTATCCCGGGCCACAATAGCCAACCGTTGTAATACTCCTTTACCATTTAGGTCCCCCTCGTTTCTTTTCCATAACGCGAGTCATCGAGACCCACCCTCGGCCAAAAAAAAACAGTCTCTATTCGAATTTGTTGAATTTTTAATTTACTATTCTAATTTTATAATATTTTAATTGTAAATTAATGTAGATTATAATATAGGGTATAATGTAGATTATAATTAATATGGAAAGAGCACTGAATGCACCTTTTGATCAATGAACAGAACCAAATAATTCTTACTTCTACTTACTTTTTATTATATATCACAAATAATAGCCTCAAAGTTACTATATCTAAAATACTGCGAATTAAAATAATATATTACTTCAAATCTAAAATACATATTAACAATTATACAAAATTCTGTTATTATTGTATCTATACTTCTGCATAAAAGAAAATCTTATCATCCCACATAAAAATTCAAGGTGTATTAAATATTTTAATAGCCTCGAAAAATTTCTTTTTACGTAACGTACTATTATTAATATAACATCTAATAGCTGTTAGAATTTCCACTTTTTTATGTAAGAGCTCGTACAACGTTAAATATAAATGGAAGCGAAAAGCTTCCCTTCGATTCTTAAAAAAGGCAATTTTATTATAGCCCATCGCGCCTTCATCGAGGGTCATTGTGAACACGGAAGGAGCAGCGGATCGTACAAGAATAATTGGCTTTCGTTTCTCTATTTTCATCTTCAATTTCAATCCCGAATCCTTTGACGATCCATGCGAACGGTGTGTTCCACCCTCCACCCTTTCCTCTATCCCCGACGCGAGTATAATTCATTTTGATAACGCAAATATTGTACTTCGTTGTGCAAAGGGATGAATCGGCCGACAGTTCCCTATAGCCTGTCTGATTTGTACGAAGTAGAATTTATGCTGTGTGTACATTCCAACCATTTTTTACAACGCGAATTTTTAAAGCAAAAGAAAAAGAGAGAACCTTATAAAAAATATAATACGACACGAAAGAATTTTGATTTTACAATATATAAGAGATTGCATGTTACGTCACGTAGAATGCAATGTCGTATGCACAAGTTGCAATAGAAACCCGTGGGACATTTAGCGAAACCGATTTTACCCGATTCCAAAAATATTCCCCCATTTCTTTCGAACACGATTTAACTTTTCGGCTGAAAAAACCCAGCCTTTTCCAATCGGGACGAAACTCGGTGCCGAACTCTCTACGGTCGGGAAGGCGTGCGAGCCAGCCAGCCATGCTCCGGCATAAATATTCAACGAGTCGCCGCGATTATTTCCCGACTGGTCGCGAACTTTCGTGCGGAGGTCGAATCAAGACTCGCCTCCGACCGTAATTTATCGAGGCTCGGCTCCGAATATTCGTTTCGCCGTTTCGAATACGCGTGCGGCAATGCATATTGCCGACGCTACTACAGATATTTACAACTTCCTCCAACTATCCGTTTTCACGTCCACGCAGTCGGGACCGAGCCTGTAAAATATTTTACCCTCGCCCCGGGTTTCGCGTTTCAAATTTTTCGACTCGATAAGATTCGGAAATAGGAGACAGAGCTCGATTTATATTCTTTATAAAATTTATAACAAATCTTAGAAGTAACATTTTACACGTTTGTTATAAAATTTATATTTGTATATCTATACTTTTCTTTTAATACTATGATAAAATTTGGATGAACGATTGTGTCTTCGATTTAATCAATGTTTCTATGTACGATTATGGGAGAGAGCTCGATTTACATTCTTTATGTAATCCATAAGAAATGTCAGAAGAAACATTCAATGTTTTCATTATAGAATCAAAAAAGAAATTTGTGTGTGTATTCGTATACAAAATTCTTTCGACATTTCTGTGAATTTTATAAACAACATAAATCGAATTCTCTTTTGTGTAGTTAAGAAGATTATTAGTATATTATTTGTTAGAATAAAATGAATTTATGACAAAACAAATTCGATCAATAAGAAACGTTAGAGAATTAGCCAACTATTCACTTGAATCATAAGATAAAACGTCTTTATACATTTTTCCATTTCTGTGGTATGAATGCCATTCTAAGAGAAACATTTGTGCAAATATTTTCGCTGACGTGCAACCCCTTGAGTGTACCAGGGAACAAGCGATAATCGTTTCATCGATATCCTTTCAGGAGTCACGCGATTTCTCAGAACCCTCTTCCATTTGCTTCAGCGATTCGCTATTTTCTTCCCTTTTTTTTTCATTTTCCTCTAATGACAGGCTCGATATCGTACGGGCATACTACTATACACGTACAGCGGAATGACTAGGTACATATTTGCTAACGTGGTAAGTGGTACGAAGCGTGTTGTATCGTTTGAGTCATTAAATTAATGGCCAGGGCTCGTGACGTGTAGGTGAACCATGAGTCATCAAGCTTTTATACATTCATCTTAATTAAAATAGTTAGTCATCAAATATTAAAGGGCTATTGATATCTTTTTTTGATATTTATCTTTCTTATTGATATCTAAAAATTCAGGGATCAATATAATATACTTAGTGACAGGGAGTCATAGTCAACTCAGTCTTGTGTGTGTATGTTCTCTAGAGGGACAAGATTCAAAATTGCTGTCTTGTTTTTTGAATGCTTATCGACATCGCTTAGTAGTATATTATATTGACATTTAATTGCTATATTCTATATGCTATATCCTATATGCGCTGCTCGATATTTTTTAATTGTCGCTCAGGCTCATACCATCTTGTCCTCCTAGGTGTACTTACACGTAAGTCCGAGATAGCTACGATTCCCTGTACACTTTATTTCTATAGGAATAAAACATGCCTGTCGAATCATTTTTTCACTTCGATTATGTCCCTCCGATAGAAACAAGATTCGCGACAAATAAATGATTTGCTGGCGGTGGCCATTATCGAGCGTGTTCTACGCGTCACGCGGGGAAAGCACCATCGAGATATCCCCCTCGAAAATTCATCCACTCGGCTCTGCATTACGGTGCAACGAGTACACACGGTCGAAAGGCCCTATTAGGACGAACGCGACGCGACGGGAGGCGAGCGGAATTTCAGAGCACGTCTACCCGTAGCACCGCGTCGCGATAATCATTGACCAATTCTACTTGCGCGCGGCCACGCTTCCCACCGTTCGCCGAACAATGCCGTGAAAAATAAACGTTCGAACTCATGCGTTTAGGAAAATAAAAGACGAAAGGGACGTTACTAAAAATTCTATAAAATCGCGAAAAATTTGTCGAGATCGAGCGATACAATAATTGGAAATTAATTGTCTGTTATGAAAATGATCGGTGCAGATATTACAAGGTGTTGGAATTAATTCTAGGGAGATTCGCGGCATCGGCAGGTTTATCGGTGGAAACGGAAATATATGGGCGAAATTTCCAGCGGCATCACCGGTCGAAAGAGTTCTTATCTTACCGCGTGTGTACTCATATATCACCTCACCCAGTTTCGGGTGTTCACGTTTTGCAATGCGAAACAAGCTTAACAAAATCCATACACGCCGCTCTCTCGTATATCACAGGCCCGCGATATTCCCGGCCGAAGAAGAATTGAAAACGTGTACGCTGAAAGAATATACCGATGTAGTAGTCATACTCGCGTCATATAGAATAACATTAATCAAGGGGCTAGGATGGTAGTCGCGTGAATTTTCTAACACGGAGTCCCTTTTATTTTCATTACAGTAATGCTATTATCTATAGACACTTGACTGCTGGTCGATAGGTGCTGAAAGGAAGATCTGCTTGTATGCAGTATGTACATACATACATACATACAGCTTCGGATTATTCTGAACCCACTACTGCTTATGTGTGAGTCTCCTATTGGGACAATATTCAAAAGTAGCAATAGGTCTATGCTTCATTTCTTC